>LKNJ01006031.1:0-20183 GCA_002120245.1 Maccullochella peelii | reverse complement strand
ATGAATGAATGAGCTGGTTTAGACACACACACACACAGCCTTTGCAATTGTTCAGCGATGTGTTTCTCACATACACAAATCATGATCAAGCTATAAACCTTGTGTTAAGCTGTCAATTTATAAAAGGCTCAATCCATATACGTAAAGCATTAACACATATACACAAGAGCTTGGGCATAAACAGGAGTGTGGACATGTACACTTACACACAAACACAGAGCTGCATAAAACAGGTTGCAGGCAGCAAACAGTTACTGTTTCAGCTGACTAGGTTGGAAATGTTTTATGGTAGGATTAGCTTTCAACCTCGGTGTGCTGTATGTCATTGCAGACACTTGTACACACTCGGTGTATCTCACAGACAGATTCTGCTTTTACTCTTTCAGTTCTTGTGCTTTTGCTGGAGAACAGACATCTTTGGGAATGTGTATTGTTTGCAACAGTCAGCAAAGCAGACTGCATTTACACTGAATTGAGAAACACGGATACAAGACGTAGCGAGAGAGGGGCTCTTGCGTAATTGTAAAGTCACAGGTTTGATCCTCGCTACAGCAAAGATTATCATGGGAAATCTGGTCATTGAAGCAGCAAATGGCCATGTGAGTTACAGACCAGTTTTGACCTTCTGTATTTACTGTAGATTTTCTGTGCAAAGATGGATTATTGTCAGCATTTCGAGTGTGCGCACTTTCAGTTTAGACTTCAAAAAAAGTGATTTAGATAATATGGCTAAACTGTTGGCTTGTTAGCCACACTAGCAGCATGGCTGGGATGGCAATGTCGATCTGATGGTAGACCACTTTGCTCCAGACTTAAATATCTCTAACTGTTGGATAGTTTGCTATAAAATTTGGTACAGAAATCCATGGGGACCAGTAGATGAATCCTAATGACTTTAGTGACCTCTTAACTTTTCCTCTAGCGCCACCAGTAGATCAGAGTTTTGACTTATCCAATGTAATATATTAACATTTACTTGATGGATTGGCATAATTCTTTTTACAGACATTCATGGCTCCCAGATGATGTAGCCTTGTGATTTTGTTGAACCTCACTTTTCCTCTATGGCCACCATGAGGTTGGACCAACTATGGATGGTTTGCCATAAAATCTGATACAGACATGAATCCTATTGACTGTCATGAAATTTGGGACACAGCCATGATCCCCTCAGGAAGAATTGTAATAACTTTGGTGATCCCCTAACTTGTCATCTAGTGCCATAATTTTAATTTGTCAAATACTTTATTTCTGCAAAACCAATGACATTTCTGTCATCCTCAGGTGTATTTTGTGTTTAGTGCTAATTAGCAAATGAGATACTGTGATGGTGAACATGGTAAACATTAAATCTGCTAAATATGAGCATGTTAGCATGGTCTCTGTGAGCATGTCGGCATGCTGATCTAACAGCAGTTTAGCTCAAAGCACCGTGTCAAAGTGCAGCCTCACAGAGCCACTAGCTTGGCTGTGGACTCTTAGTCTTGTTTACAACCTGTCTTGTCATCTGACCTCTGTGTTTTTTGCCCCGTCTGACTTTGTTTTAGCGATGTCGTGTTCCAAGATAAATTCCCGGTGATAGAAATGATAGCCAAAACTCCAAAAATAAGACCCAACTTGTAATTAAACAAAATTATGTCACTGGCTCATATGTCAAGCTGCTCTGGTTATGAGTGTCAACTAAATATCTATAAAAATGTAACAAAAGGTTGTGGGTTTTGTTGTAATGAAGAAATGCCAAATGAAGTTTATCATGTATCATAAGTGTTGTATACAGTAAATTATGAAGCTGGAACATGTTGTTTTCTGCAATGGTCCTGGTCTCTCACCACATTTACAATACCTTCCTGACTTACTGTTGGCTTACCCAAATGGGTATATACTGGAAATGTGATGATACCTGGTTAAGTTATTTTCTACATAACATGCAGCCATGAGAGAATGTACACAAAATTAGAGAGAAAAGGTTGTGGAGAGAGAAAAAGGCTGAAATAGGCAGGGAGAGTGAAACAGGAGAAAAAGGAAGTAACAAATGAGTGTAGGAGTGACAGTGCAAAGGGGTGAGGAAGCTACAGTAACTCTGTGAGAGAGAAGTGAGAGACAAAATGTAGAAAGAAAATAGAGAAGAGAGAAGAAGAAGGTGTTATTGGGTGTCGAAGTCTGAGTCTGTTCTTTAAGAGCTAATAATATTTCTCTCCTGTCTTTCTGTTTCTCACTGCGAGACAAGGTGGGGAGGACACAAAGAGCGAGACTCAATCATGTCAGATGTGTTTGTGTGTGACGGAGATCAGATAGCTGTGTGTTTTTGTCTCGAGAGGACCTAATAATGTGTCATCAATAATGTGTCTCAGAGAAACAAGGACACAGAGATAGACTTATCTTCACACACACAAACACAGTTTACACAATACACAATGCTGGGCACATACCGCTAGCAGCTATAATCTGGAGAGTATACACACATTCACCCATTCAACCATTTCTATTCATCCACTGATGTGTCCGTCAATACATCTACCCGTCCTTCCTTCCACACCTTTATTTAACCAGATAATTGTGTCTTTTTGGAGCACACTCATTCATTCAAAGCTGCATTTTGATACCGAAGGAAAGCCCACCATTTCTCCTCTGTGTGTGTTTAAGAGGCACAATTACATTCTCATCTGAATTTGTTTAATGAAATGCTCAAATGGTTTAACACTTTGTGTGTATGTGTGCCTGTGTGTGTTTGCAGTCTAATAACAGAATGGAAAATCTGTTGTGTCCTCTAAAAGTCACCATTTGTTGTTCTGTGATACATCTTCATTTGGCCAGCTCATTACATTGGTTTCACGTGACAATACATCCTGCTGGCAACATAGTTAAGACGCATGGACAGAGAGATTTTTGGCAGTTTTTATTAGTATGCTGTTTATTTCTTTGTATTTTTCCCTTTTACTTTTTTTTCCATTGTTTTTCCTTAATCTCTTGAAGTTTCTTTGTGTCTTACTCCATCTCATTGTCTCTATCGGTGCTTGTTTCTCTTTGTCTTACTGTCTTTGTTTGCAGTTTGTTTGCTTGGAACGTAAGTCTTAATTTCACAGTACTGTAAACAGTATCAAGCTTATTTGTTCATTCTGTCATTAGCTTGACTGCTGGGTGGATGCAGTCTGATTTGTGGTGAAATGAACGGTCAGTATTTATTGTTTTCCCCCAATGTTTATTAATGTCAGGCTGGAGTATATGATCTTAAAGGGATAGTTTGGCATTTTAGGAAAGAGTTTGATGCCGCTCTTTACAGCAAATATAAAGCTATATAGAGCCAGTGGATAATTAGCTTAACTTAGCATAAAGAGTAGAAACAACGAGAGAAACAGGTAGCTCATGGTAGCTAGCCGCTTGCCACTGGTCGCGCGTAAAATCACAACTTGTCATTTTTTACATTCCGTTTTTTGTACGGATAAAAGAAACAAGTTAGAACATGTTCATTACATGTTAGGTTAGCTGTTTCCCCCTGATTCCAGCCTGTATACTACTAAGCCAACCACCTGCTGGCTTTAACGCCATACTTGGCCTACAGACATGATAGTGGTATCAATCTTCTCATGTAACTCTCAGCAAGGAAGCAAAAAAGTGTATTTTCCAAAATGTCAAACTATCTCTTGTTATTTGGATAATGTTTGTAAAATAACTGCAATACACAGGAAGTTGACAGTGTGACTTACTTTGTTGTGAGAGTAACAACATAATAATTAACATGTAACAGTAAAGATATCATGATAACAGGCTACACATGGCTGTAAGTTCATGCGTATATAGGCTACAGCCTCCTGAAGACAACTCAGCTGACATAATTATGCCCCTCTGATAAGTACTTGAGAGCATCTTCTTTGGACTTGTTTGATTTTCTGTCTTCACTTGATGTCAAACTAAGCCGAGAGTAATTATAGGCTGGACTCAACAGAACATAAGCAAAGGCTCTCTTGAGTGCCTTCATGGTTAGGAAAAATCAGACAGGCTCCTGTCTCACAGGAAATGGTCAAATGTGTAGAAAGAAATTTCAATTTGCTGGGGACCACTGTAATGTTAGATTATTTTACTGGTTAGTCAAAGCATAGTGGAATCTTTTCTGATGTAGGAGCATGCAGTCCATAAAAAATACTGATAATAGCTGAAATGAATAGGGATGCACATATAATGATTACACCACCACATTGGTCAGGGGTCTTTTGATTGCAGAGTGCTACTAAACTTGAATTGACATCTGTTGACTATTTGTTGAAGTTGAGAGTATGTACCAGCCCAGTACTGGATTTATGCTAAACAGTGTGCTTACATACACAGATTTTACATTATAGATGCATCGTGTATCTTTCCTGATCCTGCTAATAAATGGTTCTGCACTTATGAATAAAACATCCCACCTATTAAACTAGTCACAAATGACATGGTAATTGAAAAATGGTTTTATTATTGTTGTGGCTAATACTGACATACACCATCTACTGTTTTCTCAACAATAGAATGAGCTCATTTGGGTTGTAAATGAGATGCAAATGTTTGATATTTATGAAGCTATAATCAGAATATTTACAAGAATAAGACAACAAAATAAAAAGTAAATAACAGTGAATGGAATGGTATACTGTAGTTTCTCAACTTTCTCATTTTTGCTTTGTCCTTTAGTCTATTTCTCTCTGTTAGCCCTCCCTGTCTCTCCATTTATCTCAAAATACACACACGCCCATTCATACGCTAATACACATCTCATCTTCTTGCTTTCTTCTTGGAAACTGGGTTAAATTCCGCAAGATGTGATATATTTCCAGTGGCCACTTCCCTTTGGGTCTTGATTGAAATATCCCATTTCCTCTGCAGTAAGGGAAATGCACAGCAAAGTGCTGACATGTATTAAAGACACGTCTACATCAGGCGGATTATGTTAAATGACAGGTTTTCTTGATAATGTTGGTTAGCGGTCTTTGTGTTTCTCTTTGATCTTCCAGGCGCGGATACGGACAACATGAGGTAGGTATCTTTCTCAGTGTGCATGCTCTATAGCTGCATGTGTTTATTCACTTTTCCTTCTTTTCATTGTTTTCTGCCCTTTCTGTTATTTTCTGTTTGATGTAATCAAGATGGAGAAGCATGCAGTTAGTGCCTTGTATTAACAGTTAATTGTATCTACATTATTGGCTGACTCCCATTTCTAAAACAAAGTTTTTAAGACCTCTACAGTCCATTGATGGCATCTTTTTAAAATCCAAAAAGTTGGCGGTGCAGAATATTGTTAATTTATCACTTTAATAACTTTAATAGTCTTTATTCCAAAACAATATATAGACATTCAAGAAAACACATTTTACCAGATGTTCATTGTTGTAACATTATGTACCACAACAGTGGTTGCAATACAAGTGTTACTATTGTATAAAAAGTAGCCCATTTGCACATAACTAATTTTTTTGTTGGTGAATCTCCACTCCCCCAAATAGCTCTATTTGACAGCATATACATTTAGAAACTTGTAAATATTTCATTTTGAACTGAAACTGAGTTCCAAAGTGATGCTCACTCTGGGGAAAAAAAAAAAGTAATCCACATGAACACCAAATGAAAACAAATACACAGACAGGATCATCTGCACTCTAGTGATATTGAATGAGGAGCATCAGGTATTGATTTATACCATTTCTGGGTTGAGCTCCTACCTTCTTCCATATGTCTCGTCTTTCACCGCTTTTCCTTCCCTCTGGCAGACGCAACAACTTCTCCGACCTTCTCTGCTCAGACCAGAGGTACTCTGTCTCTCTTTTCTTCTTTAACTCTCCATGTGTGTTTCTGCTTGAGTGTGTGGGTCTGTGTAAGTGCAGTCAATGTAATCAGAGATGAAACAGTACAATTTCTCATGAGGGGTTAGTTTTAAAGTAAAATATGTATACATGAGTGTGTGTGTGTGTGTGTGTGTGTGTTTGAACAGATAGATTTGTGCGGGTGCACTAGTAGGTATATATCTCTGTCTGTGTGTATGTGTGGAAATCTGCTAATAATGGTCTGTTAATCTAACAGGAGTTATCAATGGAATCTGGCATCGACCCGGGTCAGGACTACTACACACAAGATTATTACAACTATGATCACGGGTTTGTATGTCTCTTTGTTTGGACAGTTTCCTGCACATCCTACATATCACGTACATATTCCCTTGTCTGTAATCCTAACATACTGTATGTTTGGATGGTTTATCTGTCGCTATTTTTACTGTTATACTTGACGCTTTTCATGCTTCTAGACTTTTTCTAAACTCAAATTAACGTTTTATATTTTTCCCTAGCAGTGTAGTGATCTTTGAGTATAATACCTTGGCAGTATTGTATATGGATTATTTGCTATATTTTGCTGCTTTGATATCAAGCTGTGTCAGTCGCACAGTATGGCGGCTCCTGTGAAACATTGACACCAGTGACCTCCCTCAAACCGGCCTTTCCATTCACGTGTGGTGTATTTGTTTTTGAACTACAGAAAGTCAAAAGAGGTGGAGGACGATATTACAGTAATTTTGGTTAAAGCGAGTGTGTGTATGTACTGTACACATGTGTGTTATTCCTTGGATGTCTGATGTAGAAAAAGCAAGAAATACTGTATAGGAATGGCAATATATACAGTACGTACAAACACATTAGATCAAAGCGTTCACGAATAGACCTCTGAAGACTTACTACATCTTCCTGTGTGTGCGTGCGTGTGTATACTTGTGTGTTATTCTGCAACCAGCCTGCCATCTGTGATGCATTGTGTAATTTTTATAATTTTAGCTGCAGACTCCCGGGAACTTGATTTTATACGCCCACCCACACTCACACATAAATACACAGTAGCAGACACACACACACATAAATTCTCTCATGGCAAACACATTCATTCACTCACTCACTCAGAAATGTTGTCTTGCTCATTCTTTCTTTTACGCACATGCACACACACACACACACACACACACACACACACAGCTAATTCTCTCTGCTTGCATTGCCATACTGTAGCAGCTAATCAGGCAGCCAGCCGTGGAAGCAGACAATGGGCCAGATGCTGTTGGCTTAGAGCAACATCCACAAACTCATGTCTGACTCTGTACATACACCGGAGCAGGAAATCAGACTTTGTGACCCAGTGGGACTCAGATGTAATCACTTTATTTGTTACAGTTGTAAATGAAAAGGTGCAGGATATTTTCAAAGATAATGCTAACAAATGCTAATCCGCCTCTCAGGACAAAGTTTTCAGAGTTCAGGGAGTTTTGTTTTTTGAGAAACAGATGACAGCTGTTCAAGTATTTACTTCCACAGCCATAGTAATCCATTTCGAAACCATTTGGAAGGATGCATCACAACCTTTTGACCTTTCCTTTCATCTGTCTTCAAAAGATGAGATCAAAATGGGATTTTCTCTGCATTTGGGAATGTAGCCATCTGCCATTGGCATGGTTCTGATTGGATTAAATACAGATGCCGAAAATAACTTTAACACTCAAATCTCCTAACCATTTGTTGCACAGGTCTGATGTTTTGATGCATGTCTGAAAAAACAACAACAACAAAACAAGCCAAATTTATGTTGCCCTCTAGTCAAAAGTATAATACTCAGCCCGTACACGCCACGGAGCAATAAGGGATTAAATCTTGCTTTTCCAAAATCGTTATTGGCGTGGGTGATGAGCAGTGTGACCGTCATGAAGCTGATAGGTGCTGGGTTAGGGCACCCACATGAAAAATATAAGATGAGGAGAGTGAAATCTGGCATTATAGGCTCAGTGATGCAGTTTTCATGTAGGACAAAGGTGAGAACAAAAAGAGGAGAAGAATAGAAGTCTGAATGTCCAGCTTGTTTTAGGCAGGGTGTAAACAGGCAACAAATTGGGGGGGGGTATGAAAGGATGGTTCATCATACTCATGTCTGTACATTAAGTATGAAGCTACAGCCAGTTAGCTTAGCTCAGCATAAGACTGCAAATGGTGAAAAAGCTCCTCTAAAGCATTCATTAAGACATTATATCTCATTTCTTTAATTCGTACAAAAACCGGAGCATTAAAGAAAAGTCAACTTGTGGTTGTAATGTGCCGGACTATTTCTTGAATGTTCCTGGCCAAGGAATAAGCTAACAGTCTCAGTCTCCTGGCTCTAGCTTCATATTTAACGGACAGTTATATGAGTGGTATCTATCTTCTCATTTAACTCTTGGCAAGAGGGTAAATAAGTTTATTTCCCAAAACTGTTCCTTTTTTCTCCATTTGTAATTCATGTCTTCATACACCTTGCACATAACTTAAACAAGCTGGACATGCAGACTTTTACTCGAGGTTTAATATTGTACTAGCATAAAGTTGGAGGATTTGTGACAGACAGATCAAGAAAAGAATGGTCAAATCAAAACAGCTCATGACTTTTTGTCCCTAGTATGCGTCAAGCTCCAAAAACATTTGGTCCTACACTTCCCATCATGTAACTCGATAGTGTTTTTCTTTAGAGCCCCACTGTCTGGTAAATTACATCTTTTGATCGCCATACTGCCAGTGTGCAACGCATTCTTCCTGTTAAAATTGTGTGGTGTTCAAGTCCATGCTGAGATTATTTACGTGACGTCATTTGTATAATTTTCTTTTCAAAGCTCCCTACAGAGCCACAGAAAACACTATACAATTGTTTTTACAGGCTGTTTAGTATTTACTATGATTAGTAAATTGACATTAACATGAAAAATTGATTGACTTCCCTTTTAGATTTAATTTCCCCAAAAAAACTAAACATTCGGAAAACAACACACTCAAAATTCCTCATTTTGTCCCCAGTAGCAACTGTCCTTTGAAAAATATATGAATTTCCTCAACGTAAATAGGCAGCTTGTTTCAATTCTAATTTTTAATTTTGAAACAAAGCCGTGGATGAATTAAAGCTGGCAATTATGAAACTAAACAAAACACATTTTGTTTCATTTGGGCATCAGAAATTGGGTTTATTTTTTCATCCAGTGACTTTTAAAGACTATTAAAGCATACAGTACTAGTACTCTTGGTCACGTGTGAGCCCCTTACTATGTGAATGTGATCACACGTCCTGGGACTGCCCATTAAACAATCATTTAGCATTTGGAAACCCACCCGAAAGAGCCCAGTGACCCAATTTGGTCCAGTTTGGTCCGTACACACACAGCTACAAAAACACACCATCAAGTCTTGGCTGTAATGCCAGTGATTCTGGCAACTTTGAACTGGTTCTCAGTTTATTACTGCCCCCTAGTGGAGACATGGAGAGGGGGAGGAGTGAGAAAGAAGTGGTGGAAAAGGCTGAAAGGAAGAAAAGAGGGAAAGAAAAGGGAAAAAGGGAAAAAAAAGACCACTCGGAAGGAAGAAAATGTAAACAAAGAGTTGCTATAGCCGTTAAGTAATTTGATTGTGTGTGCACTTCAGTTTGAGTCTGTGGGTTAATGACTGTGAAATCCCATAAGCAGGTTTTAGTGGAAGGTTAAGACTCATTACATTAGCTTGCAGAGGCCATAAGGATTATAACTGTAACATTTATGTCTGACTTGGTCTTTCTGTTTTGACCCTGCCATTGTTCACTTGTTCTTCTCTCCCTTGCCTCTTTTCTTCTCCCCCTCTGTATCCCTAACACACCTCTACTTCACATTTTTCTCACCCAAACACATCAGTCATCCACTTGCCCTTTCCATTTGTTTATTACTTGGCTACTTAATGTAATAGGAGGGCAGCCTCTCCCACCGGTTGACTGTAAGCAGAGTGGTTACACGAGGCAACTTTTTTGCTTAACTTTGTTACGGAACAAAGCCAGAGGTCTTCCAGCAGATTTGTTACTTTAATCACACTGGGACATATTGTTTCCAGGATAGCATTTGAAAAGATGTGTTTTTTGACCCACTGGCTCTCCGAGTTGCTTGCTGCAGGGCATGGAGCCCGAGTGGTGATACACAACACAGTTTTTTGGCCGGTGGAGCCAGGCAGCGCTCCTGGCAACAGGCAACAAAGGGAGACAAAAGGGAGGGAAATCGATTTCAGTGTTTTCTGCTAACAAAATGTCTCCTGGCAACAAAATGCTCCTTTTGTGATTAAGACAGCTTTGCTTAGGCAACTCATTAGACACTGCTTATCAATGGAGTGAACAACAGTGATGCCCTGTGTGTTAATGCTGTAAGTGGCTGTGGATAAGCATTAGCCAAGTGCAACAGTTTTGTTTGTAAAAGCAGATTTCTCTCCTGTCTGAACTTGTGATTGGCTGACGCTGTACAATACCACAGCTTCCATTTATTTATTTACCATTACTCCACAAACCAAAAAAAGACTGCAGCATTTCCTTATGTGAAAAATAGCCCTTCAGAATGAATTGCAGTAAAATAATTTGCAATTTCTGCTCTGCACAGCTTCTTAATGGTTATTGCTTTTCTGTAATGCTGTCCAGGTATGAACTTCCTCAGTACGGCAGTCGCAGGAAGCTGATCTCACCCTCCGGCCTCTACGACGAATATGGAGAAGTTGTTCTTGATGACGACGGCAGCTACTACTACAGCCCACAGGAGTCCGACGGAGAGGTAAACACAAAAAGCTACTGTAGAAACAGAACAGAAACCTTTTTAGATGTTCACTAACAGGCTAGTACCAGCACCAATTAGGTGTAAAGAAGAGAAATTGTTGATCACAGTGTCAGTTATTGATTTTATGCAGTAGATTTTGCACTTTATTCTTATGGAGATAAAACAGAAATGTGGTGAAAGCAGGTACAAGGTTAAAGCCTGCTCCTAATAATACTGCTGTCATTAATAGTGATGCTTTTTTGCTGTTTGCATGTCTTATTTGTTCCGTTCCTAACCGTTTTTATTTGTTTTTGGACTAATATCATCATGACAGCAGGGGAGGAGACAGTTTCAAGGTGGTAGATTAGCCCCACACCCTGCCTACCTTGAGCCCCGTCCTCCACCTTCTCATGGGCCATCAAGAAAGACCCCAGGAGCCCCAAGAACTGAGAGCGACAAAAACCAGCAGTCTGAGGCTGATGCAACCATGAACAGGAAGCCTAAGAGCTCAAGTGCGGCTGCCAGGTTGAAGGCCATGATGAGGGTGAGCACACTGCTGTCCTCTGGCAGTAAAACATCTGGACAGCCTCCTGCCATCCACCCACCCTGGAACAAAGCCAGGGTCAGGCCGGTGGAAGAGGGGGAAGGAGGTAGAGACAGATTGGAGGAAAGAAAGGGGCAAGGAGTGGTAAGAGGATTTGAGAGAGGGGAAGCAGGGGAAAGAGAAAACAAAGGGGGAGATGAAGCAACAGAAAGAGGGAGGCAAAGCGGAGGCAGAGGAGAAATGGAAACATGGGGAAGAAGCAACAGAGGTGGCGTGACAAACAATGGGATGAGAAATGCTGTTGAAGGAGGAGAAGGCGTCAGGCCAGAGCACAGGGGAGAGCTCCCTGGCTTGTCATCCTCTGGCTACTTTGCCAGCCTGGACGGCAGCGTGGTCATCGACGGGAGTTATTTCCAGACATCCGATGAAGCCAGCAAACCCCCACCGGTGAAACAAAAGCTGAGCGAGGCCCTCAGTCTTATCTCCCTCACCAGAAGGCTCCAGGGACCTGCCAGGGTGGGAGACGAACAGTGGAGCAATGGAAAAAGCTGGGACAGAGGAGGGGAGAACAGTGGGAAGATGTATGACTCCGTAGGAGATATGAGTGTTTCTGCCTCAGTGTCTGAACGAGCCATGGGAGGGGAGAGGCGGAGATGGGAGAGGGAGTTAGGAGAGCAGAATAATTCCTCTGAGGTGTGGTGGAAGAGAGAAAAAAGATTTCATGACAGTGATTTAGAAACAGGAAGTGGCAGCAAAGAGTCAGAACTGAGTCTCTCCGACGCAAGTAGCCACACCTCGTCTGTTACAGCCGAGCACTCTAGGACCGAATCTGATACAGAAACAGAAAAAAATGAGTCCGACTCAGGAACAGAAAAGGAAGAGGGAACTCCTGACACAGACGGAGAGTCAGAAAGTGAAAGCCAAGATGAGGAGGGAGAGGGGTCAGAGTCTGAGGGGGAGTCAGGGTTAGAGAGTGAGGATGAGGGGGAAGAGTCGAGCGGAAAATGCTCAAAAGGTAGCAACAGTTTGGCGAGTAGCAACAGTACTAGTAGTAGAAGTAGAAGCAGTAGTGCCACCTTAAAGAGAGAAAGGAGCAGCCACTCCACAAACGGCAAAGAGACAAATAGAAACAACAGCAGCAACTCTAAAAGTCTGAGGTATTCACGTTCTACAGTTTGTAGTTCAAGGCCCCAAACTTCTAGACACTCCCACTCTTCACATGAAACAATAGAAGAAGAGAGCGAGGAATCAGGAGAGGGGGAGGAGGCGGAAGAGGCGAAAAGATCACAGAAGTCTTCGTCGAGCAGGCAAGCCACCAACCACATCCAATCTGACATCAGCTCAGGCGACACCTCGGACGATTTGTCACCCATCATCGAGGACACCGAGGAAGAGGAGGAGGAGGAGGAGAGAAGCAGCGACCATGGCTGGGAAGGAGGCAAGGATGAAGAAGAGCGGGATTTGGAAAATGAGTCGAAATGCTGATTGAAATGCAGATGAGACCTCAGCCCCCCTCCAAAGATTAAATTCTTTGCCGCTAAGTAAGAGCTCTGTGAAAAGGCCTGGATTGGGTGTGCAGTCATTACCTGGGTGGAGTTTATTACTGTAATCTCTTCCTTTTTCCCTGTTTGGTGTGATTTACATTCACGGGAGTTTAAATTGCCTGCATGTCCTCTGCTGCCCTCTCAGAGTATCTCTCTGTGGTTCTTTGTCTCTTTCTTTTGCTTGTATCTTGAATGCCCTTTTTCCAATCAGCCTACCTCCTCTCCTTCTTCATCTGTCTCGCCTTTCTTTAGAACAGCTCTGATACTCTTGAAGTGGTCGACTGGTTTACTTCCGTAGCTTTTCGCCTGAGACGTCTCGTTTTCCTTTTGTCAAAGCTCCACTTCCAGCTGCTTATTTCTCTGCTGCTGTCGCTCAAAGATTGTAATTCACTGACCTCTTTGTTGCACTAAAGGTTCGCTCAAGCTTTTTTACTAATTTCTTTCTCTGTGTCTATCATTCTCCCTGTATCTGTCAGTTCTTCCAGTACCTGCTATCTGCAGGGAAAAAGATGTTTTCTTTGCAATGGTGAACGTATTCTTTCTCCCGTACTATCAAGGTTAAATGGAAAAACTGAGGGTTTTATTGTGTAATAGCAGGTCAGTTATTAGTCACAACTGCCCTTTTCTTCTTCCAAAGAGTGTGTGCGTGCACAGCAGTGTTTGCTCTGACCTAACAAAGAGGAGGTTTGTCATATAAAGTGTTATGTTATAAAGAGTTACATCCAATATGGGGGTTAATATTGAGTATATTTTTAAAAGCATTTCCTCAGTGCTTTCTTTTGTTCAAATTCTAAGCATCACATGATGAAAAGGATGCTTTGAATCGCTCTCCTACTAAATTAAATATCTGGAGTAAACACTGCTGCACTGACCGGCCTTTGCTGTGAAGTGTGTTTGCAGTGTGAGTGGAAGTACTACTTATATTTTTGTATATTTCTTGATTTTATAGGACCAACATCTTAAGAAGTAAAAAGTAAATGAAAATAATCACAAATTACATTGCAGCTTACTGAAGCTTAACAAGAGTTTGAAAGTATTGTTTCTCCTGACCTCTAGTGGTCAAAGTTCTCATCTTGCTGCAGTAGAAATGTACTAAGACTTGTGGTTCGGTTTCCTAAAACCAGAAGAGGTCATAGTGAGACAGTGCTTTCAGGCTGGTGTTAAAGGATAGGTTCACATTTTTTCAAGTCTTTCTTAAAACACTGCTCACATGCCCATATGTACGTTGAAGGAGTTATTGGTTGCTATAATCTTTCTTCCTGTCCATACTGCCTGAGAAGAGATCCCATCCTAATGTTATATATCTATAAGCGATGGGGGGGCAAAGTTTAACCAAAACATAAATGAACACTAGGTTAAAAAAAAAAAAAGTTTAGAAATTGTTACATTTGTGATGAGACCACAGCTCATGTGCTAAACAGCAACACACAACAAATGACCAGGAGTCAAGGAACACCAATCAAATTTCCGCCTAGCCTCTCCAGTGCAGTCCTTGTGTTTCTCTATAAGAACAAATGGTAAACCTTTTTTAAGGAAAACCCACAAATTCTCAATGACATGTCATTTGTGTGTTTTTCCAGCACGCCAGCAGAAAACGTCGGATCAAGCTGGTGGTGGACCGGGAATATGAGACCAGCTCCACCGGTGAGGACAGCTTGCCAGAGACCCAACGCAGCCGCTTATCGTCCACCCTCAACAGCCACACTAATGTTAACGGCAGCATCTACGTGGCCCAGAATGGCTCCATCATCCGCACCCGACGTTCAGTAAACGCCACAGGTCCCACGCACACGCACACCAACACGAACAACAACCTCAAACTCAATTCCCCCATCTTCAGCTCACGACTGGCCAAGCAATTTAAAAAACTAGACAAAATGGCTGCCACGCTGGAGGAAAGAGTACCCCTCAACAGCCCCAGAACAGACGTTGGGTGCAACACGCTGAGCACCTTCCAAAGTCCGGGAATGGCCGCCTCCGCGACGGCCACTTCCTCTGACAACAATAAAACGCTGAATGCGTTTAACACTCGACAATCCAGCGTTTCTTTAGGTTCAACCAGCAACACGGGCACTGAAAGTGTGGCGTCTAAATCAAACCTGCTCAAAGCGGCGCAGGGCGGCACGGAGCAGCCTCAGAGCACAGCGGAGAGAGATGAGTTGAGAGAAGGCGAGAGAGAGTCGAAGGTAGACGGCAGTAACGACGACGGACTCGTTATGAGGGAGCCGCTGGACTACCCGAGCGACAGAACGCAGTCAGATGAGGAGGAACTATGGATGGGCCCGTGGAACAGCCTTCACATACCCATGACCAAACTCTGACTGATCGTGACCGCACTGTGCTCGCTCCTTATTGCCAAGATCATTACAGAGTTCAGACATTATTTCTGTTCATTAGTTGTGGAACTAATGGGTATGCTCCAATACAATTAACCTATCTAAATCTAATTAACAGATTGGTGAACTAGCATATTCTGGTATTCAAACTGAATTTCATTAAGATGTAAAACATATTGATATTTCATTTATTTAAAATTATTCAGATGATAAAAATACATAAAAAAAGAACAAGTAATTTGGCATCTAATTGGTTGTTTACCAGTTCACTCATTGAAATGTTCTGTAACTGCACCAATAAGAGCATCCCATAAGCCCAACTGGTCTCAGAGCTGCAACACGTTTTGGAAAACTGGAACTAGAGTTAGAGGACTTGTTATATTTCTACTTTGCTAAGAGATAATGGAGGGAACTTGAGGAAAAAGTTTATGAACTTTTTATGGCCCTTTAAGCAACTGGTGTCTCTGTATAGAACTGCACTCGTTTAGTTCAGTATTACGGCTACCGGTGCGACTCATCTTGAATTTGCCTGACACTTTGCATTGACACATGAAGTCTTGTATTGTTCAAACTTGCCTTTTTATCTTTGTCAAGTTGCTTGGCAAACTTTATCCAAATAAAAGACTATTTCATCCATTGAAATGTGGAGTTTGGCTAACTTGGTGCTGTGTTGATGTGTTCTCTCTAGAACTAACGAGACGTGACGATGGTGAGATGTTTATATTTCTAAAGGTCCGATGGAGTGAAGAAAACAGTGGTCAGTGTTTTTCTGGTTCAGATTTGCAGTTTCAATACTTTGTCCTTGTCCTTATTTTTTAATGGTTATTTTTAAAGTGACACAACTTTTTATGAAGTAAATGTTGATTGCACAATGTAATGGCTATAAAATAATGACACCATTGGCATTGCCTCGCTTTCACAAAGCAGCCAGCATGCTAACTTGCTATCCCCATCTTGAGGCTCTAATCTCAGTCTAAAATGGTATTTTTAGGATGAGACCAAAATACATTTGGTTGATAATGTCAGGTGAATGCTGAGTGCTAGATTTTAACTATCAATTCCTGTTGGTAAGATATACAGACGCGATGTGCATTTAACATCACACATTAAATGTACATTAGCCATGAAAGAGAAATGCAGATGAAAGGAAGGAGGAAGATAAAACCTTTAACTCGATTACAGGCTTTGAGATTAAGAAAGGTTTTCCACACATTTTCAGACATTAGCCTTTTGTTTTTTATTGATTAGCCTGAAGAGGTTATTATAAATTCCCTCATCCCACTGGATCCCTTAGAGATCCTTGTCCCTCGTCAAAGTTTGTCACGATAAAGGTGGTTGAACTTTTTAATTGTGAACCACATTACAGTGAATTGTTTTATTTGAAGTCTGAAAGAAGCTGGACCATTAAGCTGCAGAATTACCAGGTTTTAAAACTCTCATTTAATTTGATGACTGCATAATTTTGCATTAAGGAACTCAACAGAGGGTGCCACACTGGTGGTGATATTTGAAACTGAGTGCCCCGTATTACCCAGAATTAGCGGACTGTACCAGAGAGTAATATTTTAAACAGTTTCTGGAAGGAAAAGCACGCCTGAGCCGCTGTTTATTGATTCGACTAAATGAGCTGATTATGTCACTGATTCCTGAGTCCACTGTGCTTTATTGGAGGAGAAGGTAGACTGAACTCGGCTCATTAATCTATGACACGGGCACAAAAGATTTGATTAGTGGCTGAAATTATGTTGAAAGGTGCATTTCACCCCAAAAACAGAGCTGATTTATTACGTGTGCTTCATCCTAAATGGATGGTTGCATTAAGAACAAATGTGAAGACACAGTTCCACACTAAATTACCTTTGTTTTGTTTTAGCAGATGATCACATGGTGTCATTCATGCACCAGATAAAGAAATGAAAAGATCCAAAATATTCCTGCTATTTAGCACTTGTGGTACATTTGTAGCTGTCTTAACAGGCCCTTTTTCACTGCAGACATTTGGATTCATCATAGTACGAGGTGTTACTAATAATGATGGCTCACTTACATTGTGCCCCCTACCCTGGAACTGAGGCAGCTAAATGGAATTCAGCCGTCAGAGGAGTGGACTCATCACATGACTTGGATTCCATCTGATGACTTTACACCAAGTAAGACAAGATCATAAACTGCAACTAGACTTTTGACTAATGACTCGTGACCTCATCCGTTGCACAAAGCCGTCTAGTTATTGACTCTCTTAAGTAGGACTAATTTGCTACGAACTTTTAAATAAAGATTTTATTTAAACTAAAAAACACGGCCGACCAAGTAACCGCGTCAAATAGCATGCTGTAGCTCCGTTCACTCCAGCAGAAAATGGGGCGCTGGGAAGAGTCCTATTAATGTGATATGCCACTAAAAAATTTCCATTGTTCACTCCACAACATTGTTAGCAAACCACAAATTACAAACCATGTTTTGCGCCACTGAGTGTTACCATGGAAACTCTGGTCAGCAGGTGTCACTGATTGTTACTATCGAAACCATGAAAACATTAGCCTGGGGGTAGGGTGGCTTAAAATTAGTCGGTCTTAATTTTCGTGAAACTGTCTGACTTGATTTTGACTAATCTAAGTGCAAAATTAACACTACCGGCTAGGAACCTAACACAGGATTTCATAGCCTTGCTAGTTAGATGAAAAACAATGATTTCATGCCACCTCTGAATAAAGCCAAATTAGAACAAAGAAAACAAAGCATGTGAAAAGAAAAATAAGACAATAGCGTAGGAGTTGAGCTCACACACACGCTTTAAACACTGATATGCAACACTGTTCAGTATTTGTATTTTTATTGTGATCCTGTTATGACAAATCCACCAATTCTCATCCATTTAAAAATTCAAGTAAATGTTCACTTGACAGCCACATCATAACACGGATAGTGGATGTTAAAGGGTATACTGCACATCTTATGGAAACAACAGAATGCTAAAGATAAAACATTAGCCCACAGTCAGCAAACACATATGTCATATTCAGTGGATAATATGAATACACCAAAAAATGATTTGACAAAGTTTAAAATTGTCAGCTTTTGTCCACATTTATGAAAACTCACAAAATAAAAGGCATTAAAAGACGCTGCTGTGTACTGCAGAATAACATGCCAGAAATATGATACTACACTGAATATTTTACACAAAGTAAAACATTACTTTACGTATCTAAATAAGTTTGAGTAAAGTTAGGGCAGTAAAGAGCTTATCCTCTCACATATTGAAATAAATAAAAAAAAAACACTTAAAACTACCTACAGGAAATTAGACAAACATCAACAACAACAGATCATTGCCAACCAGGGCTTCACATTAAAATAAATAACATCCAAACAAACATTTGTCGCAACACGTTAAGAAATGTTACATTCAGAAATGAGGTCTACAGGTTAGAAAGAAGGAAAACAAGGACCACAGCTCCGCCTGAATGATGTTAAGATGTGATGAAGCGCTTGCTGATTACACATTAACATTTTAACAGAAAATGTCCCTTTCTGTTTAAAGTCAGCGTGGATTTTTACATAGTTCATATCAGATGACATCACTTTTATCCAGCGTGGCAGTTGGAAGTAATCACCAGTTTATGAAATATGATCTGCTTGCATAATCATGTTTCAGTTATAATAACAAAAGCTGAAATGGATAAAAGGATTACGGGGACTACTAAACCTATCATTGACATAGAGTTGTTGTTTCTTGGATCACAATCTACCGTCATTACCATTAGCTTTAAAGGCAGAATGAGTAGGATTTTCCTAAAAAACAAACAAAAAAAAAAAACAGTCCCTCTCAAGGATCACCTATGACCCACTAGAAGTGTGTGGCTGTGTCTGAGACCCTGCCCTCTGCCTGTATTTTATTATTTTGCTGTGTTCAGGACGTTTTTAGGCATCAACCTTTGGGCAATGGGTGTGTAGCCCCCAGCCAATAACAGCGCGCAGGGTGTGAGGGCAGCACTATGCAAACCGCAACCGACAAATCCTACTCCTCCTGCCTTTTTGGATCGTCCTACTGCCTTACCGCTGAAAAAAAGATGCTTAGAGATTAATGATATCAGTTTTGACAAATTTAAACATAAGTGACAGAACTTCGCTATTGCACTAAAATTCAAACATCATTACTTGGCACTGAAAAAGAAGAAAAAGGACAAACAGTCCAATTCTTTTTGAGGAGAGTGGCTACATTTTACAGATAATTTGCTATAAAATAAAAGTCAAACATTTTAAATAACATTATACTTGGGTTAAAAATGGGCAAATTTACTTGATGTATGATGAATGATAATTTATTCTTAACCATAGGGGGTTCAGAATTCTTTTAAACAATTCACAACACAGATTTTCCTTATATTTGATTTGATACTTGAAAGATCTGCGTATTTCATAACCGAAATCCCAAATAATACAAAACTGTGTTCTAAACAGAGAAAATAATCAAGATTTAAAAAATACATCAAAACAGAAAAAAAGGGGAGAGGTGGCTGCAAATAAATAAGTTTTAGTCAATTCTGAAAGAAAATTGAAATGAGCAGTAAGTAGAAACTAGAAAATTCCAAATTGAAATTTTAAGTTTGTTTTTTTTTTGAGCACATTTGAGCAGTAATCAGACAAGAATTGAGAGTGCGCATGGACAGATTTATAAGACTAAAACAAGTCTGAAAGTAACAGAGTCCAGAATCACACACAAGTGCAACCAATCTTTTTAAGACGCATCTCAAGAGGTATGGATTCTGTGTTTTTTGTAATTAATTATATTGCATATCTTTGCGTGTGAAGAATATGGTCATCTTGTACTACGTCTGTGTAGTTTAAAATATTTAGTAAAGGTGACATTGTTCATATCGGATTCTACAGCACAGTGTCCACTCATGGTTTCAGGGACTGAATCAGTTATTTAGTTGTGCTTCCTGAATAACAACCGGTTTATGGGCTATAAATCATATCTGGGAAATTTAACAAAGTGCTNCTTGTATTACGTCTTGTGTAGTTTAAAATATTTAGTAAAGGTGACATTGGTCATATCGGATTCTACAGCTGAGTGTCCAATCATGGTTTCAGGGACTGAATCAGTTATTTAGTTATGGTTCCTGAATAGCAACCGGTATGGGCTATAAATCATATCTGGGAAATTTAACAAAGTGCTTACAGATCTAGTTTAA
>LKNJ01006030.1:0-19673 GCA_002120245.1 Maccullochella peelii | reverse complement strand
GACAAGGGGAAAACACTAGGGCAGGAACACAGGAAACCAGAGACGACAAGTCCACATAATGACAATGGGTGCTCACACTGACCGTTAAGTGTGGAACACCTGGTCTTGTCCATTGACAATTCCAATAAAGTTAATTCAAACAAGGCAACTGCGTCATCAATAATGTTGAAAAACAGAGAGAAAGGCAGTATTACTTTGAACACAAAGTAAGAGGAAAAAAAGACAAATATGGAGCTGCAGATGGCTGAAAGTCTATTAAGTTTTATATCACAGCAGTCTCAGTCAAGACTTTTAGCCACAACATGTAAAATACTACTCCAGTAACATAAAAAAAGGCTCACTGCACTTTATTGTTTGACGGCAGCCATGAAATCGGACCTTGAAACTGCTCAACTGCAAAACAGCCGACCAAAATTTTTGACACGCCAGAAGTACACCCGATCGTCCGAGAGTCAGATCGTTGATTATTCAGGCAATTAATCAGGCGTTGTGACCCAACCTTAAACTGCACGTCAAATGACAACCAGTCTGGCAGGATTTGGCCCGATTCTAAAAATTAGTTGGGGGCTAAAATTGGGCTTAGTCCGTTCAGTGTCTGCCCAGCTTAAGAATTGTGTGTGGCAAAGCTGCCAGTTATCATTATAAACTGCAAACATGCTGCGCAAGAACGTAAAGCTTGACAGGCGTAGCAACAGTAACTAAGGGGAGCGGGTTTTAGCAAACGGCCAACTGACAAAATAATACATACATTTAAGAAGGAAAGAAATATACTTAGTTCAGGAAAGTTTGTCCTCCATCCACTTTCAAGACTAAAAGTCATGGCCACAGAAGATTCTAGAAACTCCAAAACCCTGTTCATTTGTTCGTATCTAGCCGTCCATAGAGCTAGCAAAGCCCTGAGGAGCATTGAACTGTGCCAACTCAGGTTAAAACCCTGGAGACTGCAGCTGCAAACAACAAATATAAACTGCAGAAAGGCCACGAACCACAGAGGGAGATGTTGGAGGCGGAGGTAACAAGCTCCTTTATTTTGTATGTGCATTCAGCTGAACCATGGCTGAACAAGATGCCCAAAGCAAAAACAACTTTCCTTTCAAGTTCAAGGTGGATGCCAAGAGATCTCCCATGGCATACCAAACATCTTTTCAGGCAAAATGAGGCTCAACGGCTGATTACTTAGTTGTGAGTACAGAGCAGCACAAGCAAGAATCAATCTGGATTTTGAGACGAATGATTAGGTATTTAGTTGTAAATGAAAAGAAGCACAAGGCAGAATCACTCATGGATGAATTGCATCAAAGCTCTAAGCCCTCAACAAGCACAACAATGAAATGTGAATGAAAAGGGATTACTAGTTTTACAAATTCTCTTATCAGTAGGTTACACCTGTTAAAACACTAGTTTTAATTAATTTTAAGGTAATTGTATGGATTTTGATTCCTGAAAAAGTAACAAACCTCAAGTGGATATGTTGCCTCTCAAACATACATTACCCTACCCTTTTTAACATATATATGAATATATGTGATTTATCCTGATGTTAATGTTTCCCTGAGTGTCACAGTATAACACTCAGGGAAACATTAAGGGCCATATTTTCACCCCGCTCCCCTCAAGTGTCAGAGAAAAGGAGTCAAAAAAAGGGGGCCCTTTCTTGATTTCCTAAAATTTGTCACTGTCTCAGAGAGTTCAAAGCCTTGAAAACTATTAATCCATCACAGGCTTGGCTCCCTGGCCCCTCTGCTCTGACCTTGGGCCATAAACAGCATTACTGATGTATTACAAGAGCAGAGACTGAATAATTACACCGAGGAGTTGAGGGAATTTGACGCACAGCACGCCAGGCTGATGCTGCCAGAACAGATGGGTATAAATACTGTGTGTCATTTGAATCTAGATACGCCTACATATCTGATTCTGTGTGGGGTAAATTCACAGTGTGGGTGGTGATTATGAGTCTGAACCAAAAACTTAATTAGATGGTTTAGGATCCATAGATACCACACTGCAAAGGATACCACTTCATGAGCGTGTTGTGTACAAAATTGCTTTGTTGAAAGACTGATTATATAATAGTGTTGGTTAGCCTGAGCACATTATAATTGCGACTAACTAGCAAACATTGAGATTTGTGCACCTGTGTAATTCTTTTCATGAAACTGAATATATAATGATACCACAGCTATTGTGTATGGCAGCATATTGCTTCTTCCAAAACACTAAAGTTATGGACATTTCTTGTTGTAACAACATCAACAACTTAACATTTTGCAACAGTAAGAGTTTCTTGTTTCAACGAGATACGTTGATTTTTCTTTTAAATATCAAGAAAGTGATGTAACAAGATAAAATGATATGTTGTTATAACAAGACAAGTTTCTATTTATCAATAACATGAAAAATATTCTTGATTTCTTGTGTTCTTCTTTTTTGGTTATCAGAATTTTGACTAAATAAGTACAATAAAAAGCAAGTTTCAAAGCAAGTGTGAGACACACTGTACTTCATTGTCTATGATTAATGAATAAATTAGATTCTGCTCAAATTTAGGACTTAACAATCCATGTTGTTGTGGAAGTGTGCAACTTTTCCTTCCCAGTTCGTTGTGTGATCATAGGCAGAGTATTATAGTCTATAATTTGCAAGTGATCCTCATTATAAGGTTACTGTTTGTATACAGAGGATGGACAGTTAATACACCGTTAAGTTCACAATATATCTTCATTCTTTACCATTTTTATTAACAGGTGTGTGTGCTGGTGATCAAGCAGCATTTCTGCATGGATATTGATGTGACCTTCCCTGCATACAGAGGGAAGGAGCAGGAGCAGCAGCATCTATTGTAGCTACAGTTCAATCTGCCTGATGGTGAAATTAAACTGTGTTCTTCAGGCCCACCTGAGCCAGCCTGCTTCTACAGCTGTGCCTCCATGTCTGAACAAATGAACCAAACAAACTCATCCTGACTTATATATTTATTTACGGTTATCTGGGCCTTGTTCTCTGACATCTGCTCCAGTGATGCCACAGCTTTAGAAAGATCAGAAGAGACAGGGATAAACAAACACTGAAAATTCATAGTAATAATAAAAAATGTAGTATTTATATATAAACCAATGTTATAAAATGTTGATTTTTATGACATTCTGCTGAGAGAATCTAATACTTACAGTACATTCAAGAAGTTAATCACCGTATGCCCATTTTTGACCTCTAATGACCATTTTTAGCCAAATTTGACTTCAAAGTGCCTCTCCCAACATACAGTATGATTACATGGGTTGATGTCTGGCTGACTGTGGTCCCAGTGATTTTACCTGGCAGTGATCAAACTCAATTAATGGACGACCCGCTCTATCTCCTCTAGCCGCCCACCACAAGGCAGCTGTTTTCAGCGAAAATGCTCCTGAAACCCACTGTACACAACCTGCTCAGCACCAAACAGCAGACAGACACAGTTAGAGACTAGTTGGTGAACATAGTGGAGCAGTTAGCAGTTTATGAGCCAGATCCCTCAGGAGTTGGTGGAGACCAAAAACAGAGCTAAAAGAGAGTGACTTATATTCGTCAGGTGGCCAGAGACACGACTCCAAATTAATGATAATGGTGCTCTGTAACTACTGGATGTATAAATATGCAACTGTTTGCTAACAAGTTCGCCATAACTTAAAAGTTGATGATATGTCAATGTTGTGTTCACAACTTGTTTATGCTGCCCCCAAGTGGCCAAAGAAATCAGTTATCAGTTATCAGTTAATCAGGTGTAAGATAAAATTCACCATCCAACCTAAAATTTTTTGTTCCACTTTTTTCCACTGAACTGTGCCAACTCAGGCTAAAACCCTCGGGACTGGAGCTGAAAACAACACACAGTTAGATTTACAGAGTTGCTTTTAAAAAGATAGAGACCACAACCATTCAACTGAGTCTATTTTTATGTTCACATGAGTTAAAGATGCAGCAAGTTATTACAGTATTTTCTTAAAAAGAGTAGCACATAGACAGTAGGATATCATCATTCAGCTTATTGTTTTGTATGAGAACATCAGCCAGTTTGCATGAAACATATAAAGAAGAATATTCACACTATCACCTCTGTTTGTTGTCACAACTCCTCCTGCCAACAAAGGTGTTGCAGAGCGTTGTTGTTGTTCACTCTTTGTCAACCAAACCTGTCCTTGCTTACGTTTTGTGATAAACAGTGGTAAGACACGGATGTTAACATCCTTCAGAAACAGTTTTGAAACAGATGCTGAGGTTAGCCTTCTTTGACCTCTTGTAGGTATCACACGCTTTAAAACAACCAAGCAGCTTTCACACACGTCTATTGTATGCTACTGCAACACATCCAGTTTCCATCATCTGTCAAGACACATGGAGGTTGAAGAGGTGAGACTGAGGTCCTGTTGACATCCTGAGAGATGAACTGAAGCGGTGAGCGGTCTGAGGGATGAACTCCAACTGTTTGCATGCAGAATATCAATAAAACATGAGGTGTTAAGAGACTTTGTGTCCGCCAGATCACTTTTATTTATGGAGCTTTTTCTGCATAATACTGCTGAAGATGTAATCAGCGGAGCAGCAATGCCCAGTGATCTATGTCTGTACTCTTATCTGATCACCGAAGGGGTGAACGCTGACTGGGCAGGGACGAGATGTAGCAATGCCCCTAATTAATAGTCTACGTTGTGTAGATGTTGCAGTGTCAGACAGCAACCACTGCTTCTAACCTCAGCCCTATGAGCCTTCCCCTCACACTTATCTGTCATGGTGATAAGAAACAAAGGTGATGTTGAAAAATGTTTAAGAGAAATTAATTATCAAACGCTGACTCCCAAGGTGGCTTTATGGTGATAACTGATATGCATCAGGAGCAGTGGTGAAAGTAGTACTCATATCCTTTACTTAAGTAAAAGTAGCAATACCACACCATGAAAATATTGCACTACAAGTAAAGGTCCTGCATTCAAAACCTTACTTGAGTAAAAGTAAGCATCAAAAGTAAAAGTAATGGTCTCTGTCAGTGTTTTATTATATGTTTTTGGATTAATATTACTGCTGTATTATTGTGTATGTTGCATTTTACTGCCATAGATGTTTAAGGTTGTGTCAATTTTAACTACTGTATATACTGTTGGGTAGTTTAATCTATAGAGCAATGGATCATATTCTATAAGGTTATTATATGTTTGTAGTGTCGCTCTCCTGTGATAACCATGTATCTCTAAAAAGTCCACTTTTCTCAGAGCTCAGACAAACAGCCCTGTTTTCAGCTGTTGTCTAGCTAATCCAAGGAGGTTTTAAATTGTCTATTTAGCTTAAGAAGTAGGAGAATTGTCTCAACCCATGAAGGAACACTTAATCTTTCAGTTTATCAATTATTAATTCAAAATCACCAAATCTGGAGATACGTGGTTTTCACTGGACAGGAAGGGAATAGTCATCTGAAAGGTAACTAGTAACTAAAGCTGTCAGACAAATGTAGTGGAGTAAAAAGTACTAATATTTGCTTCTGTGATGTAGTGAGAGTAGAAGTATAAAGTTGCATAAAATGGAAATACTCAAGTAAAGTACAAGTACCTCTAATTTACTTACTTTAGTACTTAAGTAAATGTACTTCATTACATTCCACCACTGATGGAAACATGCAGAGAGGAGGCCTGTGGAAAGTCCGCCCACAAAAGTCACACTGCTGAAAGATAAAAAGTCACAATTTTTCCAAGTCTGTTTTGCTAGACTCGCTTGTTCGGTCTTGCTTTTGAAAATGACACAATGTTTTGCTATCGTCAAAGCCACATTGCTATGCCAGATACACTTCCCAGAATGATTATGATGAATACAAACTGACAACAGAGGTCTGCGATGTCGTTTGTAATCAGGTGGGTGGCGATGCTGTTTCTGCTCGTAGCGCTGCAGTCTCATCAGATCACTCATCAGGGAGAAGGCCGCTGGTAATTATCCAGCCCACCTCCAGAATGCAGCAGGAAACAGCAGCAGAGAGTCACCGCGCTCTCCACCCGCCTCTTCTCTTACCACTGATTGCTGCTGTTTCATCTGTGCGGAGAAGCATTAATCAACTCTCTTCATTCAGGTGAGAGCCCATTTATTTGAAACACTTGACACCAACCTTGAGTTAAATTCAATTATCATTCCAGTGAGCCGTGGCATGCTTTATGTTACATTAGAGACGAGCAAAAATCCTAATGGTATTTAGGTAATTTTGAATCATGTAGGCCTGTAATGATACAAAATGATTATTCAAAAATGACAGCAGGTTTGAAGAAGCTCTGAGGGATTGTAAAATAATCTGTGACGAGCATGTAGATTGAAATGCTGCATTCAGTGAAGCTGAACCCTCAGGAATGTCCTGTTAGAGTGAGCAAATGGAAAACAACTTTGGACATTGGAGTGCTCCCTTCTCTTCTTTCAGCGCTCTCCAACGAGGAGAAGCTACACCTTTTTCTGACTGTAATCCTTCCTCGGAACGGCGAGTTTCTGTTTTTATCTGGAGCATCAGAAACTTTTCTCTGACGATTCTTAGGTTTTTCCGCCATACTCCTAGTTGCTGTAGCCTGGTTGCTCCCCTCAGCTCTGGCAAACCAGAGCCATGTAGAGAGAACAATCTGAAGTCTACGTTAATCACATGACGATCAAACATCTTGAACTTCTGTTGATGCGACTCTCTCTCTACATGGCTCTGGTTTGACTACTGGTTTGCCAGCGCGGGAATGCCGCCACACATAGGCTTAATCAGCATTGGGATGTTCATTTATATATATGAGTCCCGCACTCTAGTTTTAAAATGACTGCATCTGAGGAACAGAAGCATTCAATACACAGAGGTCCACTTTTCAAACTTCAAAGAACTAATCCAAAAGCCTCTCTTTAAGCCAAGTAGACAGGGTTTCATTTGTAGATGGATTATCAGATGAACAGTCCCAGAGAGTCTAACAACAGCAGGGTTCAGATTCCCTCCGTTATTAACATTCAAACCACGGTATTTCAGCACCACTCACATAGATTCTTCATTGTAGAAAATGGTGAAAAAGAGTAACAAATTTCTAAAGATAAGTAAAGTTTTATGGGTTTTTTTAAATCAAATTTGTATCCATGATGAAGTCTTTTTGAACAGTTCACTGTCAAAGTTTCTCTGTCTTTAATGACTTGGAATAATAAAAAATTTAAAAAGTAAATGGAAACTTCTATGAATTTAGCCACACGTGTCTGTTAAGGCAATTACAGGTTGCAAGAATTCCCCTCTGGATGTTTGGCTTTTTCTGTTCTCTGCCCAGGGAGCTACTGATGAGAGGCTTGAATGACTCCCGCTGGGTAAATAAAATACCTGGAGATCATCAGATCGCAGCATTCTGCATCATGTGATGAGGTCCAGAGGGAGAGCGGCTCCTGTGCATACTAACCACAGGAGAGATGAGAGAATGAAAAAACAGACAGGAGGTGACAGGCAGGAGGGCTGAGCTCCATTTCAACAGGTTGCTTACCCTTCTGAGACTTCACAGTGTCTCGATCACACAAAGGTATATGTGTTGTTATACAGCAAAACAATAAGCTACAGAGGGAATTTGAAATCATGGGCTACCTTCTACCCACCTAACGTGCCAACCACTGGACTTTTTTCTCTGCCCCACTATCTTTATGGGCCAGGTCTATTTTTGCCAGAGCAGTTATGAAGTTTGAAATTCACTTGTATATGCAGATATTTAAAGAGTAACTAATCACCAGGTTGAAAACAGTGTTTTGCTGACCTCTCTGGTTGAAAATTTCAAGCAGTGCTGGGTGTGGTTGGGTGTGGTCAAAAATGTGTGTGATGAAAACAACAAATCAAACAACTGAGCCTTGCAGGATCATGTCGGCATGGCACAACTCACCCATGCTCTCTCTCCCAGGTGTGTTGCATCAGTGGTTAATTATCAGTCAGGCCGATCCCCTCATGTCAACACTCCCATATATCTTCCTACTCACAGCCTAATCTACCAAACTAGAAGTGACTGTGTTAGAAAAGCTGAGAGCTGAAAACATAGAGTAAAGTGTGACGATACCCTGAGTTCAAATGAGCCATTGAATAGGAGTTTAAGTACCTGTGGGACATGTGGAGAATATTGTATCACAAGAGTTAATTAATTTTTTCTTAATTTCAGCTACAATGGATGCTCTATCAGACCTGTACTCCCCATTATAGGATAATTAGATGTCATCTCACTCTGTGCAACATCTCCACTTTCATTCAGTATGTATTCTTCAAAGTGGGAGGATCTATGAACCTCATGCAGATGACATGCAAACAGAATAAAATGCTCAGAGTAAAATCAAAGTTTTGCAGGCATATTTGCTTTTTTTAAATCACATAGCTGCAAGATTCCCTTGGGATGCTGCAGGTTCGCCCTTTTTCCCCCAAATAAAGTTCTTGTGTCTGAAGTGATGAACTGTAACTAATAAGTGGAATACAAACAGTTTCCAAAACAGGAGGAAGAGGTGCTCTGTCCAGAGAGAGAAAGCTGCAGTATTTAGCAACATTTGATCTTTGTCTCTATCATCCCTTTGGTTTTCTTTGATATTAAACGCCGGGTTGGTTAAATGAACATGCTGTGTGCTGTTTACTGATGTCATGTTATACAATATCTGGGTATTGAAGACAAGATGTTTGACAGAATGCCACCAACAGCCAGTGTTGCCCAGTGCACATTTCAATAGCATACATACAATAAAGATTGTAAGGAGAGACAAGAGAGAGAAGATGATTAAATGGACTTGCTGTATTGGCAATTGGATAAAGTCAGGTGTAAATTTATAGAACGATAAAGTAAAATTTCTGGAAATCAAATTGCAAAACCATACCATATATTTAGATAAAAAATAAATTGACAGTGTCTGATTTTGGCTAATCCAGTGCATTAAAATCTTGACACAAAAAACCCCTGTAAACCCTGTTTTGCCGGTCTTGGCACACTGATTTGCGAAATTGCCTGCAAAAGCCTAATACAACCAGAGATATAAAAGGGAGAGCAACCACGGAAAAAAATGCCTGGTGGCTGACAAATCAATATTGTTGCACTATCTACATCATCATCTTGCCCCGTCCTACTAGCTAGCTGCAAAGTCTCGCTATGCAGTGAGCTGAACGCACTTCCAATAAAAGCTGAAGACAACAACAGCAGTTGCGTGTGAAGTTTTCACTGGAAGAAAGTGTGAAACTGTGAAAATGGTTTTGGATACCGCAAAACAAATTCAGAGATAGCGATTACAAAGATGAGATACTGTAAACTAGAGTTAGACCAAAAACACTAAAAATGAATTAGTGCTGTAACAAGAAAACTGAATTCACACAAATATGGATTAACTGTCAAATTAACGCTAGTTTAATTGTGCTTTATGCCGGGAAGAATGTGAAAGATTAAAATTAAGTCCTCATAGAAAACAAAGTAATTAATCAGTAAATAAATACCTAAAGTTAGCTAGTGAATTAACTGTTGTATTAACCACATTAGTTTGGTTAGCAGTAAAACAGAAAAACAACAAATTACAAATTAATGATCAAAAAACAGCTAGGTTATAATAAAAAATAATGCTCCAACAAGGGCAAAGATTTCTGTCAATATTTGTTTGTTCACAGATCTGACAAAATGGTGGCTGTAACAACGTCAGTTAAACTGCTATAAAACTGTGTGTCAGTAGTGGTTGCTGCTAGCAACAGAATGTTCTCAACTGAAACCAACTGGCAGCGGAAGAACACAGGTGCTTTCACTTCAGCTGATTAGACCTCTCGTCAGGACTCCCATCCTAGCTCCAGCCATCTTCAACCTGAACACAGGTCTACTCAGAATAAGTGAAAACACGTGTGTGTCTGTGCGGGGCCTTGAATTGCCTTCCTTCAATTTTGACTCAAGCCAGTGTTCTTCTCCTTACAAAGAAGTGCAAGTTCTTGTTTCTTATTCTGTGTAGAACTGTGATGTTGTTGACCAACAACACATAAAACATGGTTGAAAGTAACAGCATGATGTGGATTTAGGATTATAAATAGTTGGCTCATATCTGATAGATCACATGTTGATATTTGAGTCCTTCTGATACATTTCATTCTTTCAAGATCTTTGATCTCAGCAATGATAAAGTCGGCAGTCAACAGTGTCTGACCCCATATCTCAGTTTAATCCAGTCTGTTTACTAAATTATGAACTTTGACAACTTTGCCCCCTCATCTAATAGGATGTACATTATATACTATTACTAATATTACTAACATATTTGGTCAGTGTGGTATATAGCTGGACGTACTGTTGCTAAATTAGCAGAGTTAGTGGCATGGCTCTGTGGTTAGCAATGTCGGTCTGTCGTCGATCCACCACTTTGGTCCAGGCTAAAATATCTCACCAACTACTCGATGGATTCTGTTGACTTGCCATGAAAACTGATACAGACATCCATGTCCCCTTCAGGAATTGCACTAATAATACTTTAATTTGTGGCCTAAAAACTGCAGAACTAATGCCATCCCCATCACCATCAGCTGCACTTTTTGTGCTAATTAGCTCATATTAGCATGCTAACAGGTTAGACTAAGATGGTGAACATGGTAAACATTGTACCTGCTAAACATCAACATGTTAGCATGGTAACGTTAGCATTTAATCAAAGTACAGAGCTGCTGCTGTGGATTGTGGGAGTTTGTATTATCTCCTTTCTGAACTGCACAGTTGCAAGGCCCGTGGCGGTAGCCAGCCAGAGCTCCTCCTTCTGTTGCCTTTAAATTCAGGGCTGTTTCACTGTTTATTTCCACTGCAGAGCTGCGAACAATTCACATTGATTGGGCAAATTTATTTCAAGTTTCCTGACAAGGTATTCTGACTTAGTAACTTAATGGTTTGATTTTGTTTTTGCCCTGTTTGTTTTATGCCTTCACTATAACTGAGTTTAGTTCTAGTACAAAACTTTTATTGGTGATTTGATTTATTTTTTCATTATTTGCTAAAGGCTTAGATAAGATAATCATTTCTGTTGAGGGGAATGCCCAGTGCAAGAGAAGTTTTAGTTGTTTCATTTCTGTTGAAACAATTTCTGTTTTTGAACTCTTGATGTTGTACAGCATCACCAACTACAACATCAAATCTGGATTTATTTCCAGTGTCAGGGGTGTTTCTGAATCGGTCTTTAACTTTTTGATAAGTGGGAGGGAATTTTGTCGTCATAAAAAATTACTTTGACATTTCCTTCTCCTGGATGTTTCAGTTTTAGTCATTTAGTCAGCCATCTTTATCTTCTTTCCGCAGACAGAAGCATATTAATATCCATCAATAATGTCATGTAGTGCATAAAGAGAACCCTCCCCCTGAAAGTTTAGGAGGAATAACAATCTGTGATGTAAATTTATGTTAATTTAATTTGCTCTGGAGAGGGAAAGTGTTGCTGTGTTTCAGCTTCATTTAACAGGGAAACAAAAGACCTCAGTTGCCTCAAAACACTGTTTTTCACATTTTCTGCTACAGTAAGAACCTTTTCAGGATTTGAATTTGCGCGCAATCCATGAAAGTTTACTTTAAGGCCATCAGCGACGATTATGGGTAAATTCAACATTAAGACAGGTCAAAATGTACAGTAACTTATTTTCAGTAGTTGTATATATTTTAAACACTGATTAAAAAAAATTGACTGGCAGCGACAGTCTTCATTAATATCAAGGCTAGCCCCGTCAGTCACAATGGGTTTTACCAGCAGAGTAATGCAGATAAGAAGCGGCACATCACTTCCATCTGACCAAAGACTGAGACTTCACAAGATACACCCAGAGAGACAGAGAGGGAGAAGTTAAGTAGCTGCTATGCCAGTTAAAAAGAGGGTTTGCACAGCTCACATCATCTAATTTCCTCAGTTGGACCCAGGGGAAATTTATTACCCTTTAACCTCTTTAATCACCAGAGAATAAAGCCAACAGTAGACTTCTCAGTCAGATGTTTGAACCTTCCAACAACTGGACCCACAGTAACAACAAGCAGCTATTACAGGACATGCATTATATTAATAAGAAATGTACATCTTATGTTTAATATTTCCATCGGACACATGTCGGACACATTTACAACATTGAAGTGTGTATGTGTCTTGTACTGTCTTTGTGAAGACAAATTTTAGTTTAAAATCTTGAGAGTGAGGGTTTTAGGGGAAAATGGCTCCTCCTCTCTTTTTCAAGAGCTGTTTGAGGTTAATTAGGGTTAGTGTTATGTTAGGATACGGTCGAACTACATCCCAAGGATGTAGGTCATGGTGCACGGGCACAAGTAAAATACAGTATCACTCCTCCAATGATAAAAAATCTTCTTATAAAAAAATCTATTACAAAATATGCTGGTTAGGCCTTGGGGGAATGAAACAATGATCCAAGCCTGTCATACTCCATATGTTTTTCTGCAGTGTCTCCCTCCAGGCTGCGATCAGGTTCAGCCCTGCAAAATCAAGTTTCTGTGCTTGTGAGCTCCTACGGTCCTATGGGACTCCTGTTGAGGAGGTCCCTCCGGAGCTCCATCTGGGATGGTGGTTTGGGTGTGGGGATGAATGTCAGACCCCTTTCCAGGACATCCCTCTGCACGTGGTCAAGCTTAAAAGATATACAAAGTTTAGTTATTTTGGAAGAGTGGGCCCTCTCCTCACATGTTTAACTGCTCCAACCAGTATTGAAGGATGTCCGAGGCCGTCCCACCTGTCCACTGCACTGGGTAAGTATTGACATTTCTGGTTTATATTGTTTTTTGTTGTTGTGTTAATGAGGGTGACGTAGATCAGGGCTTTGGGGAAAGTTATTTTTGTGGTTCTCAGCAACTGCTGCAAGTGTTTCCAGGTTGTCATTGGTGTTTTCTAAATGTGTATTGCAGGCATTTACACCTTGCATTAACGTGTTTTTTGTCAGGTATAAATGGGGTCAGTCTGTTTAGTCTTAGCACTTCTAGAAAGAGTAATGTGTCTGGCTTGCAGGGCAGGCACATAACCAAACAGTATGTTTTGCAGTCATTGCTCTGGTGGTTTTGCTCTACATTGCCTGTCAATCAGTCTCCTTGGGATTTCTTAGTCTGACTCTGTGATGCTCCTTTCATTGTTCATGCACGGCGGCAATCGTGGCTCCCGTTAACTACCCAGGAAATATAAAATGTGTCGCTTTATTCTCACCACAGGGATTTTCAAAGAAAGAGCTACCAGACAGCAGGTATTTAGAAGAGAAAATGTAAATGCTTTCATGAACCGTATTTCATTACTGTGTGGGATTATTGTGCTAAAGAGTATCAAAAGAGACATTTATTTATATGAAAATTACTTCAACCATAAAAATCTCTTGGAGACAGTTGTGTGAGAGAAATAAAGAACAAATAATTGAGATGGAAAAAAAGAATTTTCTACTTTTTCTCCTGCTATAAAATCCCACCCATGATCCGAAGTATAGCAGTGACAGTGAAGTATAAATATACCAATTTTAATATTTGGATGGCTGATTTTCATTGCATCATTTATGTCTCATTATCAGCTTCTCTTCAATTCTCTTTCCCGTTCTGATTATCTAATAGTCTACCTGTCAGGCAAGCACAGATTAGTGCTTCAGCAAAAACACATTAAATGTCTGCAGAGCGAAGGAAGTGACACACAGTCTGTGTTTTATAGCCCGTGCTGCTTATAGCTTCACTGTTCAAAGAGTTTCGGTGTCGGCAACTAACTGCAGGTGGTACAGACAGGAAGTAAAAGTTAAAAAAAACCCTCAGACTCATTGTAAAGCTTTAATTTTTCTCATGAAACTCAAAGACAAAGTGTGGAAGTTACATTTTTAGAGTGACTTTGTATTATATGTATATATACCGCAGATGTTGAAATTATGTTCAGTTATAACAGATGGATTTTAGTTGATTCTGGGACCGTGCTTGTGTGATGTGTAGATGTGAAACACACGTCAATCCTCCAGTCAGTTGAATCCATCTTTTCATATTTTGACACACACTGTATGGCTCTGACATCTCAAATTTCACAGAAAGTTCATCGTCCTCGTAGAAAAAGTGCTTTTTATAAATGAACACGAAGTTCACAAAAGTCTAGCTGATCATCACATCTATTCTGCACGTTTCCTTTTAATAAATTGTTTTAAACATTTCAATATGGCAGAGAAATCTTGTTATAAGCACACAAATTACCATTTACATTTTTAAATATTTACATCCTCAGAATGACAGCAAAAAGGAAATAAAGAAAACCATAAACTGTTCTGTTTTTGACTTCACATCTTGTTGATCCACTGGTTCCAGTGGCCGAGGGGCTCTGTGTGTCTAGTAAAGCACTGAGCTCTTGGTAAATCATCGCGCTCTGTCCTGTCAGGTCAGTGGGAGGTCAGGGCTCCTGCTAAATGAAATACTCCTTTTGGTTTTCACTGGCAGCGCTCTGAGAGTCCGCCTGGCTGCTGAATGGGAACTCGTGGCCATCTTCAGGCTGTGCTGCTTTGACTTCCTGGTTTCGATACGTCTCCTTCCTGCTGCAGAGGAACCTGGCCATTATCGCCAATGCAGACACAGTGACGAAGATCACAACGGCAATCACCCCTAAAAACACAGAAATACATATAAAGAGTTTTGCTTCAAAATCACATGCATGAAAGTAAATAACCAGGTTATTGTCAGTTCTCTGCAAGGAATAGTTCATTTTTGGAAAATCTGCTTATTTTCTTCTGTATCTAATCTGTAACATTTAAAAAAGAGGTATAAACCAGTTTAAATGTATATCACTAAAGCTTCTGGTTTTATTTGTAAAGCAAACTCAATCTGGGAGACAAAATACAGCTTGACTGAGTTGAACGCTGCATTAGAGTTGTTTTAAAATGGAAATGCAATTCTGAAATCCTTTGGTCAGTGACGTTTTCATATATTGTGTGTTTTGAAAATCAAAATTATTCTTTCCTTAGTTCCATCCTGCTCAAAAATTGAGAATCTTTTCTCTCCCATCACATCTCTTGCTTATTCTCTTTACACTGTCAGACTTTTTTTTTATTTTACATGTGATACATGTCATAATCTTCCCAAACATAAAGTTTTGAGTCAACTGTCATGAAATTTTAATGAATTGCTCTTATTCCTGCTGGAATATGGATTGCATTACCTCCGATTAGAGCTGAGTCACTCCTGATGGCATTGACTAAAGGTTGACCTGGATCCACTGAACCAGGTTGGTCTGTTGAGAAAAAGAGAAGTAAAAAATGCAGAAAAGGAGTCCAGAAATTAGAGGCAAAAAAGGTTAACAGGAACACAAAAAAAATACAGAGAGATACAGAGAAGAAAGAATGTAGATCAAAGACGAGAGGTGGAAAACAAAAAAGTAGAGAAGTTTGAAAAAAATGTGAAATAGAATACAAAAGAAGAAAGATGAGGTGAAGAAGTGTATAGGGACAGATGAGGAGAAGGTGTGAGAACCATCAGTCAGTGCAGACTGTGCTCTTTGAAAGCCTCAGCTCAGCCTCAAAGGACTTCTCTACAGTTGCCTGACTAATCTCATCTATCGAAGTGCCATCACTCTGTCTGCTTACCGAGGAGGATGGTTAATGAGCCCATAAAAAAGTCTAATGAACAGCCCTAAGAAAAATATTAAAGGCATAACAGACAGATTCCCACATTGGGAGAGGATGGGGTAGTTACCTAATGATATATAGTATGGTATAATGTGGGATATAAGGGCTGAGTCTGCTCATTGTACCTGATAAGGAGTGTGTGGTTTCTGCTGCGTAGGGATTGACTGGAGAGGAGGAAACACAGCTCGACTGGGCCAATGGGCCGGTGACCGTAACAGAGCTGTCAGGGTGCAGCAGAGCAGCTTTAAGAGGACTGATGGAGTTAAAGCGAACACCTGACAGACAGCCGGTGAACCCAAGAGAGGCCAGCCCGGCTAGCTCTGCATCCAGATCATCAGACTCTGAACACAGAGAGAGAAATACAGAGACAAGAGTTTGTTATCAGCTAAGTTCCAATTACACACTTAAAACACAGCAGTGATAAACATTACATTTATCTTGATGAGACCACGGTTGCGATGATAAGTGGTATCTATGTATGTCTAATTTTTTTAATACCCATTTTGATGTTACAAAAGAGGACAAATCTGCTAAATAAAACACTGATAGTGGACGATATGGTTAAGGTATTGGAAGGTTAGGCAACTGAAACACTTCATTAAGGTTAAAGAAAGATCATGGTTATAGTTAAATATATAAAAAAATAAGTTGTTTGTCTGAGATGGGGCATGAACTGCATCTGCACTTAATATTGGCACTGGACATAAATCATGTCCTACAGAATCTACCAATATGAACTGCGGAGACTGGCTGATCCTCCCATAGGGCTTTTTACTCCTTCTGCCACTGCAAAGGTTTAAGTTAAGAGATCAGCACCCTCTCCTTCTTAGTGGGCGTTCAGACTAACAACAGCACTGGGTCAAAAAAATGCAAGGGGCTGTGTTGGCTTGTTTTTCGTGTACTGTGGAGACAATAAAATACGATACAGAAAATCCAGTTTAAGTAACAGATCCATGAGTTTGAAGGCTTATCATTATAATATTATGACATTATAACAGTTGAAAGTTATCATGATGGCAACTATTTTATCATTTGTCACTACCACAAGGGAAACTTGCCTTGCTGGATGACGTTGCATTGGTTTTTTTTTTTTAAATTTGTATTGTATTGTAAAATACAATGAAGAAGGAGGCCTGTTTTGTTGAAACGGCAGCAACCAACAGCTGTCTCAAGTCTTAAGCCACACTAGTGGGGACTAAAATGTTAATTATTACACTGTACAATATGAAAGAGCTGGGTGAAACAAACATAACAGCTACTTTTCTATTTTGAGTACCAGTAATGGTCTTGCTAGAGGGGAGGCAATTGGGTCATTAAAATCAAAAGGACTTATTCCCTTAAGAGCATGACTATGCTGAGCACATTTCATGGTAATCTGCCTTTTACATTACTATATTTATTGTGTACAAGTGCAGGTTTTAGTCTAAAAGTGTTGAGAGAGGAAAAGGACTATGGGGTTGCCCAAACATTAGGATTCATCCTCTGGGGACCATGCTGTGGATACTCCACAGCAAAGTTCATAAAGGTTTGGCCATCTGTTTTGAAATACCTTCACGGACCAAAGTGTCACTCACTGGATTGCCTCTCAGGTGTCATAACACAAGTGTGTACAAAAAAACATGAATGTACGTACCTCGTTCAGAAACTTCCAGCGAGTCTCACTTGTGGCTAATGTACTCACAGCATCACTGTTTGTGACAGCAGGTGCTAAATAAAATCTCCAGCAGCTATAAATGTCAGTGTGAACTACAATTATTCATGCAGTGCAATTTGATTTCACAGCACATAATTTCCAGTCATCTAAGTTATTACCAGAGAGAAGCAACTTTTCAACACGTAAACGGGACACTGCAGAGCGGCCTGGCTGGAGAGGGCTGTTTATTTGAACAGGCTTTGATTAACTTTTAAATTGAATGTGATCCTCTGAGCAGCGGGAAATATTTTGACTTTAAATTATATAGCTCATGTCACGTGTATATCTGTTGAGCCGCCTGCAAGATGGATTTAAGTAACAGCTGCAGCATTAGATTGTCTAGCATTGCATTAGTGTACCTTATACTGTCTCCATTGTTTAAGAAGACACACTTTTTCCACCTATCTAACTTTCTTTCCAACTGTTTGTTTCTAATAAATTAAAGCAGGCAGGGGAGTTAATTGTCTCTGAGGTATTTTAAGTAAAAACTAATTTGCTTCACCCAGCATGCATGTGCACATGTTTAACTAGTATAGTTAAACTAGTGCACGTGCATGTATATTAACTAGTCAAGCATGTCTTTTTTGTGATAAAGGAATATCCAAGAATATAGTCAAAACAAAAGCCAAAAAACGTGGATTTTTTAAATAAAAATGAATAAAAATACAGTATGTAAAACAAAACAATATAGGATGATGTGGTAATACTAATGCTAATATTATTTCTTAAAATGAATAAACCAGTATTAGTGCTGAATAGAGTCTGTGCCTTCACTATTAAGGATTTGGATGGTTGTGTGAGCAGTCTAATCCTCCACTGACAGCACTGATCCTTATATCCATGAACTTAAGATTGCTGTCCACCTCCGCCCAGCTGCTGCCCTTTACCTCCACCTCTCTCTGTATCACTATCTCACCCTCCCTCTCTCTTCATCATCTCTCTCTCTCTCCCTCTCTGTGGGTCTCCATTCTTTCATGGTCCATTAGTTAAGCTGATGGATGACAGCGCTGGCAGGGAGTGACAGTATATCAACTATCTTGCTGACTCTCTGATACTGATATGACTGCCTGACTCCTCTGGCTCGGAAGAGGGAAGGCTGGGTCACATACTAACATGGCCTGGGTCAACAACAACAACAAAAAAGTAAGGGGCTGAACGTAAAAAGCAATGCACCAGCATCAATTTGTACTTGTTTCTTACATGTTCACCACATGTTGGTTTCAGTAGAGCATGAGATCTATTTGGTTTTTCATGGTCAAAACTAATTTATTCATTACTTCAGTTCAAAAATGGCTCATCCTCTCAGCCTAGGTTTGGGATATTCAATAGATTGTATAGATTCTAGTTCTCTTTCCGATTCTGCGTATTGATTCTCCTCCTCCTTTTCCTCCTCGTTAAAAGGGTGTTTAAGTATGCTGCTCCCTCAGCTTGGAATCAGTTGCAAAGTCACCTGAATCTTCATGACCTGGTCTCAATGGATGCATTTAAAGTGATTCTAAAACACTTGGTACATCCAGCATGTTTCAATTTGTGGCATATTATTTGAGAATGAAAATAAACCAACATACTGTATGTGGAAAGCAAAAACCATCCTAGAATCAGGCATCCCTTCACAACCATTTGGCCCTGTAAGTGGCAAGCTGTCTGGTGTGTACACTGTCTCTCGCCCAATGTGTGCTAAGATAGGTTCCAGCTCCAAGAGACCCTCAACATGATAAGTGGGTTAGAAAATGGATGAATGCATGGATGGATAAATGACAAGATATTTTGTTATTCAATGTCTCCATCAACAATCAACAACAATTACTACGCATAGCAAACTGACTTTGTTTTTAAAATCTGCTCTGTTCTGAGTTTTGATGGCATTTGTTTGAGTAAACATCTGTTAAAACAAACCTAACACTGCCGATTGGCCTTCCACCTCCTGTTGATTGAATTAGCTTTATTATAGCTTTATTATAGCTTAGCGTCACTTAGCATTCACTAACAGAAGGAGTTATGCGCCTGGGGCAGGCTGGAGAGTTGCGATGACCAGAGATGAGGCCCCGGAGGATGGAGGCTGTGAATCCTGATTCCCGCAGGAAATGCCTGGGAACCTCCGACGAGTATGGCAGTATTCGTGTCCCAAGAACACCAGTTCAGAGTGATTGATTGGGAATAGAGAGAAAATGGTTGCTGGAGAATGATTGGAATAATGTACTGAAACACGATGTTCCATCCATCCATCCATCCATTTTCTTCCACTCATTTGGGGCCGGGTCGCGGTGGCAGCAGGCTAAGCTGGGTTGTCCAGACGTCCCTCTCCCCAGCAATGCTTTCCAGCTCTTCCTGGGGGATCCCAAGGCGTTCCCAGGCCAGATGAGATATATAATCCCTCCAGCG
>LKNJ01006029.1:0-27607 GCA_002120245.1 Maccullochella peelii | reverse complement strand
AAATACAGTTTGATTAAAGATTTGAATGATTAATAATTTAAAGACAGTAGATAATAAATAGAGAAATGAATCACTGCTGTAGAAGTAATGAGATTCTCAAATTGACTCATTTGATTAAGTCCTTTAAGTATTTTTGAAGAAAACAGGTTCAATTCAGAATATCATTTGCAGTAAAAGGTGTATTTTAATGTTAGATGCATTTAAACAAATAAATCAAGTACGTTACTTGTTGCAACTCTGAATCCCGGAGGACCTGAATGCACCAGATCATTTGGCTCTGCAGTGAAGTTGGAGACTGTATTGACTGAATGAATCTGGAAAATTAGCAGTTTTATACATATCTGATCAGTTTTGTCACAATGAACCAACTTCACCAACTTTAGCAGTTACGTTCTCACCGTACCAGTAAAGTTTTTAAGTTTTACTGATTAGTGTCAATACAAAACATTTACACAAAAGCATCAACGTTAAAACAACCTTCTCACACAACCCAAACACACTGTAGTGAAGCTGAACTTTAGTAACTGGAAGCACAAGCTGAAATTAGTGAAGAATAAACCAGAACACTATTAATAAAATGTCAAACAAGGCAGATTACTGTCCTTATAATGAGGGCAGAGNATGTTGGTTACACCCATCTTCAAACTGTAGATCTGAAGGGGAGGGAACAAGGACATATATGGACAGAGTGGAGCTGGCTGTGTTTGAGAGCAGGAAGAAGAGGGAGGGCTTATCAAGCTTTGACTCATTCCAGGAAGAGGAGCGGTCTGAGAGAGATACTGTGTGTTTACAACAGAGCTCATCTCTCATTTAAAATCACTGGTCACTTCAGCTTTTAGGAGGTAAACTCTTCTTAGAATCAGAGGGTTTGGAGATGGCTCTTCTCTTCTGTTCTCCTAAAATACAGTTTGATTAAAGATTTGAATGATTACAGTAATTCAAACACAGTAGATGCTAAATATAGAAATGAATCACTGCTGTAGAAGTAATGAATAAAAGGTGTATTTTAATGTTAGATGCATTTAAACAAATAAATCAAGTAAGTTACTTGTTGCAACTCTGATCCCCGGAGGACCTGAATGCACCAGATCATTTGTCTCTGCAGTGAAGTTGGAGACTGTATTGACTGAATGAATCTGGAAAATTAGTAGTTTTATACATATCTGATCAGTTTTGTCACAAAGAACCAACTTTACCAACTTTAGCAGTTACATTCTCACCGTACCAGTAAAGTTGTTAAGTTTTACTGATTAGTGTCAATACAAAACATTTACACAAAAGCATCAACGTTAAAACAACCTTCTCACACAACCCAAACACACTGTAGTGAAGCTGAACTTTAGTAACTGGAAGCACAAGCTGAAATTAGTGAAGAATAAACCATAACACTATTAATAAAATGTCAAACAAGGCAGATTACTGTCCTTATAATGAGGGCAGAGTTCAGCCTAAATAAATAAACACAAACTACATAAAATCAGTCTGTTAGGACCATTTTAGAAATCAAATGAAAATAAAATTGAAAANACCAACTTTAGCAGTTACGTTCTCACCGTACCAGTAAAGTTTTTAAGTTTTACTGATTAGTGTCAATACAAAACATTTACACAAAAGCATCAACGTTAAAACAACCTTCTCACACAACCCAAACACACTGTAGTGAAGCTGAACTTTAGTAACTGGAAGCACAAGCTGAAATTAGTGAAGAATAAACCAGAACACTATTAATAAAATGTCAAACAAGGCAGATTACTGTCCTTATAATGAGGGCAGAGCTCAGCCTAAATAAACAAACACAAACTACATAAAATCAGTCTGTTAGGACCATTTTACAATACAAACAAAAATCAATAATTTCTTCACTTTATTTCTCTTAAAAGATGAATTCCTAATAACTTACAGCAGTTCCACACCACTAACCATGATTATTACACCTTGTATTTTGATTATAAATCTTATCTTATCAGCCTAAAAACATGTTCTGAACTAAAACATGCAGACAAAGTGAGTTGCGGAGCTTGATCCTCCACTACATCCCTGGTTAGCAGGATGATAGCACCAGAGGACCGCGATGACTCTTGANTTCTTTCGCGCTATAATGAAGGAAGTGACCTTGATGTCAAATTCAGCATAACAGGTAGTCAAAAACTGAGCTACCACTGGGAGGCGACAGAGCTCCACTGAAACGTCTGTTGATGTGATTCGCATTCACATCAACATCTGACGCAGTGACATGAGAGGGTTTTTTCCGTGTTTTTGTCTGTCAGATGTACACAGTGACGACTGAAGCTGAATGTCTGCTGTTTCTGTCTTTAGATGTTCTCTGCTTCATGATTGAAATGAACAGTTGTAACACTGGTTTAAACATAACTGTTGTATTGATTCCTTCTGTTGCATGAATTGAAAGATTAACTCCTCGCGATACTGGGCTTTGATTTCCACTGGTGGAAGGAGTATTCAGAAACTTTACTTAAGTAAAAGTACCAATACAACAATGTAAAAATACTCGATTACAAGTAAAACTGCTGCATTCAAAATCCTTCTCAAGTAAAACAAGTATTATCAACAAATGCACTTAAATTATCAAAAGTAAAAGTACTCATCCTGAAGACAATTTGCCCCTGTGGCTGATATGTTTTTATATATGACATTATTAGACTATTATAAACTATAATCCTGATGCATCAACATGTAAGCAACATTTTACTGTTGTAGCTGCTCGAGGTGGAGCTGATTTTAACTANTTTATATACATATAGGGAGCAGTCCGGTGGTGTCCAAGCTACGGTTCGGGTCACAAGATAAATCCGAGGGGTGGCGAGATGATTAATGGGGCAGGAAAGAAGGAAAAAAACACAGTTTTGCAACACGTAATTCTGTGGGAGGATATTAGTTTTATCCTTTTTAGTTCTTGAATGTGAAAATCGGCCCCAGCTAGACACTGGTTTCTGTACAGGGGTCACAAATATAATCTATAACAATGCATTGTGTTTTATGAATCCATTTTGATTGATTGATTGCTTAATAAGCTTGTCGTATGTTTTTTGTGCAAAATCTGAAAACTAACCAGTAACTGTAGCTGTCAGATCAATATAGTGGAGTAAAAAGTACAACATTTCCCTCTGAACTGTAGTGACAGAGAAGTATAAAAATACTCAATAAAGTACAGGTACCTCAAAACAGCTTTGAGATTTCAAAGGGGGTAAACCTGGCGAGTTGTGGCCCTCCAGCTCAAACCCTGAAAACTGACCTTTGACCTTCTCTGAGAGGTCACAGTTTAGGACAAAAAGAAACATTAAAAGAATGATACATGATTTTCCCAGTGGCCACTCGCAGTATTGCAGCAAAAAAAATTCCCCTGCGCACCAAAAAGCATTTTCCCCATAGACCACCATTATAAAAGAGACGTCTGTAAAACTGTTGACAGGACACCTCCAACTGCAAACAAGGTCAATTATGACTCTTTCTGTTAATGAAAAAGTAAACTTAAATTTCAATTTTCAGTCTCTTAAATTAAACCATCATCACAAATCCTTAAAAATAAGCAGTGTGTTATCTCCTGTGTTATCAGCCTCAAGCTGGTGCCTCTGGTGGCCGCTGCACGGAGAGACGAGTTTGGTTCATGTGTCAAATCATTCAAAGTGGAGTCTCCGGAGCTTCTGGGCAGCGGCCTGTTCAGTGTTTCGAGTTGCCACTGCAGAACCAAACAAGTGCACCAGGCAGGTTCCTATTTTCAGTCAAGAATGTCATAACAGGAAGGCGGGACTGGAGTCTGCAGGAGATCCTGTATTTTGTTAAAAGTGAGGCTTATTAACCTCACTGTTGATTAACCAGCACTCATAATCTTAAGAGACAAATGAGATGTTGTTTTATTGGGTATCTGTTGATGTTCGTGTGCTCTATTTAATTTGCTGGTGGTGAATAATCATTAGTTGTCATTTATTTTGGGTATCGGACGCCTTTTTTTGATCTTGTCTCCATTTATTTGATCCATATTTATACAGTATTACTGTCTCAAAAGCTGATTGTGAATTAAATTAATTTAATGTATGGCACAAACTAAGTAACTAATCTAAGTTATTTTATTATTTCAAAAATGACACTATCATTAGAATAAAAATCTACGCCAATACAAAATTAAAGAACAGCATTGCCACTGATAAAAATTGATGCTTCATATAATGTAGAAAAGAATGACAAATATTTTATACAGTAGATAAAATCAGGGCTGTAGCTGCCATTGAGGAAACTAAAGACATGACATCCGTAGTGTTTCTGAACGTTTTAAACAACCTGAGGAAGAGTTTAAATTAAAGTTTAGACAAATTCAGCTTGGTGAGTATTTAAAGGTGGATTCTGATACTTTTTGATTCCATGTCTTTAAAGTTTTAGACACAAAAATAAAACATTAATGAAATAAAAAGTAAAACAATAAAATCTGAAAAATAAAATAATTGGGGAAATATACAAGTTTTTCTTCTTTCTCATCAATGTGTTGATATAAAACATAATCCAGACGGCATTACATTTATTTTAAAATGTATTTGTTTTTTTTAAATTAGCAGTATACACACCTGCTTATTATTTTCTTAATTAGTTGATTCAGTGTTTGGTCCATAAAATGTCAGAAAATAGTGAAAAGGTCCCATCGTAACTTCCCAGAGCCTAAGGAATCATCTCCAAATTGCCTGTTTTGCCCAACCAACAGCCAAAAACCCAACCATACTTAATTTACTAACACTGACGACATAGAAAAGATTCATATTTGAGGAGCTGGAAACATTTTTGCTTGAAAAATGATCAATTTTCAAAATTGCTGCCAATGAATTGTCTGCCCATGACCCAACTGAGTCATCTGCAAAATCATTTCAGCTTTGTAGTGAGTTTCATCTCATTGTTTATCTGTCCGGCTGCAACTTTCCCGTTCTGGTTCCCTCTCAGCGCTCTCATAGCGTCGTTTTCAGCCACAAACAGCAGACAGACACAGTTAGAGACTAGCTGGTGAACGTAGTAACACAGCCTTTGTTTCCCATATTTACACGAGACGTGCCGCTGTTAACGAAGCAGCTGTCTGCAGAGCCAGCCCAATGTTAAAGCCAGATCTGATGAAATGTACCTTTCATAGCCTCGTTTTAGCAAAGCAACACAAGTTTTCCACTTCACAACTGCTTTAAAACTCCCACAGATACATTTCTATCACTGACAGAAATACTCGATCATAATGAATAGAAGCAGTATGGCCATATATTTCCTATGCATTGAGAAGAAATAACATATACAGTAAATGTCATTCAAAAATACATATTGAAGGCTGCAAATGCAAGTGTTTTATACCAGCAAAGGTATACAAAACATACGTGGTCACACACAATTTATTTAATATGAATATCAACGCATTTTTCCCCCATTTCTGTAAATCTGAGATACATCTCAAACATTTCTGAATGAGTATATTTTTTTCATTTCAGAATTAAATCAATACAAAATGTGGATATCCCATTCAAATGCCAAGGATCCATTTTCAAGAAGAGAATTTAAAAATCTCTCACATCAATGATTACATTTTAAAACAGTAGAAGCAAAAGTCTTATAATCATATAACCATTATATCACAGTGACTTGAATATTAATGAATAATACACTGATATATTTTATGAAGGTAGAGTGCGTGCATGTCCTAAATTACAGAGTCAAGCTAAATAAATCAACTGTTACTAAAAAGCAAGTTATCTGTTTTGTTGTAAGCCATGTACACGCTTCAGGTGAGGGTGGAAATGCTCTCAGTCCATCTGTTTTATCTGGAAAGCTGCTGCACTGGGCCACCTGTGTCACCTGTACGACACATAAGAGAGAGGTTGTCACAACACAACACAACACAACAATGCCACCACTGACACTCGTCCAAATTAAAAAAAGGAGCTGGGAAAAACAAAACGTTGATTTCTCTTACTTTGCACAGATGAAATAAAACGTCTCGTAGTCAGACTTGCTGAACCAGAGGTGTTCCTCTCGTGTCTCCATGGCACCACTCCTGTCACACTCTTTGGTTTCGTTCCCTGGAGCCCACTGGTTGAATTTTACCTGTTGATCAGCGACCCAGAACCAGAACTCCAGGGTGCAGGTGTAGCGAAGGCCCAGCCACACAAAGGGAGTGTTGGCCTTCTTGGCCTCCAACTCAGCCCAGGTCTGGGTGTCACTGTCAACAATGGAAGCCAGGTCTGCGTACTTGTCCCTGCAGTAGTACAGGGCTTCTTCCCACGTCTTATTCTCTTTGACCAGCACAAAGGGTGACTCTACAAAACAAGACATCAGTAAGACATTAAGTAAGTAAGTAAGTGAATTAAGTGATCAGGGTTAGGGCAAACACACAACAACATCAACCAGAGGGTCCAAAAAGAGTCTGCACGGTGGAGATTTGTGGTGGAGCCGCGGGAACGAGTTCCCACCCATACACCCGCCCTACGTGTGACGTAGTGCTGAATAAAACATGAGCTCTCAGATTCGTCTGGTTCCCAGGCTACCTTTCCTCTGATAATGGCTTACTTACTCTTCTTAAGTTTCAGAATATAAAGCAAAGGGTATGAGATGGGAAGATTTCCCAGAAAGGTGCAACACGTGTCCTCACTACCTGCTGTTCTGCAACTGCACATAAAAATTATTTGAATCTATGAATTACTGCATGACCGGTCAGTTTCCTTGTAGAATCACACTGAAATAACTACAAATTTCAAATGATTTTGTTATTCTCTTCTATGGTGTGAAACTGGGGAGAATACATACATCATACACTCATGCAACAGAATACAATTCATCATCACGTGTTGAAAATAATCCAGAAAAATAAGAGCCTTTACCTTGATTAGCTTGAATAATTAGCTTACATACAGTATGTCAATTTACAGATGTACACTGTTAATCTGTAATCTACCAAAATATTTTTGTGCACTGTTTGTCATAATAATATCTGCTCTTCTACTAATACACTTTTTGTCCACAAACACCAAAGCAATAACTCATCTCTTTGCACTGCACTGAATAAGCAACTCACTTTGTGGATGAGAACATTTCTTGTACCTTTTTTTGTGCCGTAGATCTTCACTTCACATAGAATTAAAAAATTATTTTGCTGTGAGAACACAGAGATGTAGCGCCCCGAAACGTCTGAATTAAATGGAAAGTTATTCCACTTTGCTTTTGTGAAGTCTGTGATATTTGTACACCTGGAAGACAGAATGAAGAGAGAGAGAAAACAGAAAGGGCATGATTTGAGATCTGTGGGATGAAATCTGTATTTGCTTGCTTTGGAGATGTGGAAGCTGAAAAAGGCAGCAAGCTCTACAGACATCATGGCATCCAACACTTAAGTTTCTGTCCACACAATGACACAGGAACAGTTCCCACCTAGAGAGTAACCCCATAACTCTGACAGTGTCTGTGGGGGCTAAGCTGCCAGTCTGTATGTTATGCTGCTGACTGATGCACCAACCACACACACTGTTCAAAAAGTCATATACAGTATAGAGACAGAGCACAACACCTCACACTCTAAAGACCAGGCCCACCGGAGGGGAAAACAGTCAGCGCCACAATATGCAACCAAGGGCTGAAACGCTAACAAAATGCCTGTAGCTAGCTAAAAACATTAGATTTCAGCATGTCAGAGGATTATTTTAGCACCCTCTGTCTAACAGAGTGTCTCAGTGTCCCTTCTCAAGCTAAGCTACTGTAGTTAGCTAAGGCACTTGCAAACATAACACTGCATAGCTTTCTGATTTAGCCACATTCCACTACACAAGTTGCTTTAGCTTAACTTACAGCAGTATAGTTAGCCTAAAACTGACATCTGGATATTTGACTGAGCAGTGACAGAATGCTTGCTGCACGTAGACATACTGAGTGTCAGGACCCCACAGTGCTTCCTGCTGACGCCTCACGTCTGGATCCACTTTAGTCTTCTTAAAGACTCAGTTTTTGGGTTCGGCAGCTTATAAAAGCTACAAACATGCAATCATGCAAGAGTTCACAGTTTCGTGATGACCAAGAATTGGGATGATCCAATCAAATATAGCTGAGGCCTCACGTCTGGATCCACTTTTGTCTTTTTTTTCTTAAAGACTTAAAACTTAGTTCTGGGTTCTTTACCCTGTTGCTAGTGCATCCCACCACACAGCAGCTTTTAGGCATGTTTCTGTTGTTTGTTAGCAGACCAAAGTGACAAGGAGGAACCTTCACACAATACAAAGTCAATGGAGAGTGATGAATTGTTTCCCCCTCTGGTGTGGGCGGGGCTTAATTGCGCTTTGTTTCGGTGTCACCAGACTTTCTGACTTCATACAGTAAGGGTCTGGGGTCAACACCTATAATGTGAATAACTTATAAAAGAATCATAATATAATAGTAACATAAAAATGTACAATAATAATAAGAGGCTTTAAAGAGTTCCCTATTGTTATCCCTTATTTTAGTCATTTAGATGTCAGTTGACATGTTGGTTCAGTGTTTAGAACACATTCCTTCCAGCTCAAAGGACATGGGTTCAAATCCTGGTTGGGCCAGATGCTATACTGGTCTTTCCTGTGTGGAGTATTGTTCAGTATCTTGTTTTAAGTAAATTAATTTCCTAGTATTGAGTAATTGAATGAACTACACTACACAAGAATTCCTTGAAATTGCTCTTTTTGATTTTATTTTAAGACTTCTGGTAACTGAACACCATAAATTATTTTAAGAAATCAAGTGAAAATCACTGCAGCTGAATTTGCTTGTTTCAAGAAAAATAATGCTCATATCTAAAATGTTTTCACTTAAATTTGTTGCGGAATTTTTGCAGTGCAGCCATAGTATTTATTTATTTACTTGCAAAAATGTCTGACTAGCATCCTAACGTTACCTATAGGCAGCCTTGTGATGGTATACCGTCCTCTGCTGTGAGTTTCACTTACTTGTTGCTGTTTGAATGTGAAGTGTGACAGTTTGTCTGAGGGTGTGTTGCTGCAGAAACAAAGCTGGACAGGAGGACTCAGACTGCAGCTGGCTAACTACAAAGTGGAAACCTTGATGGCGTGCCATGCTAACTTCACAGCATACTGAACAGCTTATGACTGGACTGTGGACAAACAGTTGACACAGTGTTACTGTTGCATCTGCTCTCCCTCTCTACCCTTCTGTCGGTCTTTGTTGTTTTGCCGACAGGCTGTCTGTTTCCTGCATAAATAGAGACATACCAGCTCAAGTTCAATGACAACAGCAACTGTTTGAGCTCCACTTGGTTAGCCAAATGTCACATAGTGGTAGCTAACTAGTTTAACGAAATATGTCTCTCTTCAATGTGGGTGTACCTCTTGAACTCAGTGGTATGACAGTGTTTAAATCCTCTTTATTCTTTCTTCCTCTTACTCTGAAACATGTTAAGGTTTCACTCATCGGCACGTTTATTTGAAAATCTGGTTACAGTTTAATGCAGAAATGATATAATTGAGCTCATCAACATGATCACTTAGTACTAATACAGAGAGACTGGCCATTTACATTCCATCTCCTATTTTTTTTTTTTTTTTTTTCAGACACCAAGCTCTCCCATTCCCTATTCCTAAGATCATCAAAGATAACTCGCCAAAACAAATTGAGATGCCCAATCCATCACAATGAATGTAACATTGGTAAACATTTAAATTAGCATTCCTTTTGGGGACTGTTTTCTACGATACACTGTTAGTAATTTCTATTTGAGAGTAGATGGAATAAGAAATAAAAACACTCTCTGTTGGTTGAATGTCTTGCCTAATTGAATGTAGGCATAACACAATCAAAAGCCGGCACTCCTTGTTATCTCTCTTCATTTTCTTTTTTCTTTTCGATCTCAAAGGAGCATGAAGCAGAAAAGCTACCAAGGAACTGCAGGTATCTTCCTTCATGTTTCATCCTTAATTTCAGTTCTTTTTGTTGGGGTGAAAATGTCTTTATGTTTTTGTGTGTTAGTTTTTGAGCATATTCCTCTTATGGGATTGTATTATTATAAACCAGAGTGCTTAACAATATGGGAGGGAAATACAAAGACATAAGAAAAGATATAAATAAGTAGGCGGGGTACCAGAAGATGGCGTGCTATTTAAAAAGAGACTCAGGTGTCATTTGCCCCTGCAGTATATAACCATACAACACTTGAAACTGTACGTGAACAACAAGGGTAAGAAGAAGCTGCACTTGGAGAAGGCAGTCAAAAGTAGGAAAAGGGCTGGGTCCAAGGCAAAGTTGTTCAATAAACCCTAACCTTTATTCAATATATCCACCTAATAGCTGTTAGGTTTTTACAGCAATGAATCCATCATGTTTGGGTCAAATTCTGGCCTTCATGGCAAGGCGCAAGTAAACCATTCAATCACCAACAAGCACGCTTCACACAACAAAATAACTTTTGGATTGGGATTCAGTGATAACATAACATAAATAAGCAATTACTGTGAAAATGTAGCCTAAAAATTGATTTTCTGAAGGTTAATGCTGCCCATTGTGTCGGACGGTGTGTGCAGCCAAATCGAGCTGGTAACTCGCACTCAAGTCTCTTTCCAAAGATGGAACGATGTTTTGATGTTTACAACCCTCCCTTTAATGGATAACATTGTGTGTCTGCCAGCCGCAGGTGTGTGGCAATGAACCAACACATTTGGTATTGGTTTCAGAGAGGCCTCTAGCTTATCTTTTCTATGACAGCCTGTGAATGAAAGGAACACTTCATTGTGCACACATTTCCTCCTTATAACATATTCACTCAGGTCAATGTTATCAGTTGTTAGCACTAGCCTTGAGCTAATGCTCCTGTTACTCTAGATGTGATGACTGCTTGTATACTTTATTAAAAAAGTGCTTCTGCGTAATGTTTAATTTTACCGTTCAGGTGTCTTCATGGAAATGCAAAGTTCTTCTGACAGATGGTATTGGCTATAGTTGTGGGATAGAATGGCTTGCATTTTTAGTCCAAATGTTATGTGAACTTATTTCAATTTTCTGTCTATGGCACTAAAACTGAAATTACTGCTAAGTAGTTGATCTGATACATTTTTTGTAAAATGTACAACAAAGAAGCTAGAGCAGATGATTAGCTTAGTTTGGCATAAAGAGTGAAAGCAGGGGGAAACAGCTAGGTTGGATCTGCCCAAAGGTTGTAAAAACGCACCTCTTAAGCTCACTAATGAACATATCTCATTTGTTTAATCTGTACAAAAACCAAAGCTCCACTGGCTCCGCTGGCTCTACCTTCATATTTAGCTCATAGAAGTGAGTTTTCATCTAACAGTTCCTTTAAAAGCACAAATTTGTGCCCTGATTTTGTTAAGTAGGTTTTGAATGGATTCAAGATGACATTTCCATGTCTGCAAGTCGAAAACATTAAGATTATTGATTGTGTGTTAAATATTGTGCCTTAAAGTCATCATGAATGCGGCTATTATTGTTACCATATTGCCATATTGTTCCTAAATCTGAACCACTATGGACACTCGGGACTTAATATCAGTACCTTTAGCATCCAGGATACCAGTAATATGAATGTTTTTTTTAAATGGCACATATATGATGAAACAAATTATGTGACAAGACGTACCCCAATGGAATAAATTTCTTTCCAGTCAGGTCTGAAATAGAACATCGTGAAGAGTACCTTTGAATACTGTTTAGTAAAGCTCTGCAGAGGGTCCATTTTCTTAGCAAATGAAAGGAAAATGTAAAAAATACATGACTGTGGTGTAATGAATTATAACACCAGGGTTTCAAAGAGCAACGTCCCTGAAGCTCTCATTAGTAGACAATGTGTTTGACAGACAGGTGTAGAGAGGGAGGGAGAGACAACGAGAGAGAGGGAGAGATAAAGAAGAGAAAGGCATGCACAGGTAATATTTGAAAGAGAGAGGAAGACGGATAGAGAGAGAGAGAGACACGAGCCTATCAGATTAATATCTGCTACAGCTCTCAGTTTCAAAGACCACCAAGCTAAGCTGTGCTTGAACTTAATATGTGTGTGTGAGTGGGGGTGTATTTTTGTGATTCTGTGTGTACTTTCAGTGTGTGAATCTTGGTGTGTTATTGTCTTGGTGTGTGTGTGTGTGCGTGTGTTAGGGAGGTCAAGCTTGGATTTAATGAGTGTTCAGTCCTGTGGATCAGACTGTTTGCTCCACAAAGCCTGCAACTGCCAAAAGCTTCCTTTGTGTGTGTGTGTGTGTATGTGTGTATGTGTATGTATGTATATGTATATGTGTGTGTTTAGCTGGTATTCCTGGCAGAGCAAACCAAAACCACTGACACATGCTCACACACACAGAGCAGTGCTGTGGTTCAGTCAGGGTTATGGTGCTAAAATAAATCTGCTGTTGTATAATTTGAAGAGATCACTTTCAACAGGCTGTTGTGTCAAGTGCAGAGCCACAGAAAAAGGGTTCAGCCTCTCCAGTTTTGAATGGCAGCAGAGTTGCCTGTAGATCCCTGTCCTGGAGCTGTTGCTAAGAAACTACACTTTCAAGGCTGTTGATCTTTAGATATGTGGGGAAAGCACTTCAGAATAATGACAGCATTAAGACTTAACAAACCAATAATTTGTGACATTTTCAAAAAAACATGTCATACCCCCCTCTAATGCCCTTTGATTTACCACAATAGACCTTATGGCTACTAAGGAAGATGCTGGACTAATGTAGTTCTGTTAAGTCTTAATTTTGGTGACATTTTAAGCAAACAAAGGAAGGCGCAGTGCTGTCACTGATTGGATATCCCCATTTTGAGTCAAAATCCTGAGTCAGTCTCACATGTTTTTCATCTATTCGTGAATACACATGTTTAAAGGATGAGACTCGTGACATTCAATATTTTTCCATTTGTCAACAAATTTCACGAAAAGACCAAAACCAACAATGAACTGATTCTACTAAAAGTATTTGCATCTGTGTCTGTGTAACCAACGCCTAATTCATCTAATTCCTCAGTGCCATAGAGCTCCATTGTTGTCAAAAACTATTAAAAACACATCAGTGAGCCACACTGTTGCATTGGGTGACATGTTCCTTTATTACCATGAACATGGGTACTGTAGTTTATTGTCACTCGTCTGTATACTGTCTTGGTGCTGTAAACACAAACTAGACCAAATGTGTACTAATCCACAGTTGAAAATAGTCCCCAAAAATGCACTACTTGCTTCTGTTGCATAAACTTTTGCTAAAAACTATAGTGCCCAGTTGTTTTAGGAAATTACTGAGCCTATGTTATAAATGAAAATACATATTTATGACCCGTTTTTAAAGATTAACTTCTTCAGAAGGAAAACCAGTGGGATCATGGTTGAGTGCCACAGACAGGGTATAGATGTCAGAAAGTACTGAGAAACCGACTAATTTATTGTTAATGTTGGTCTTTTCACGGCATTAGTTAACAATTCCATCTTTAAATACTCTGCAACACTGTTAATACTTTTTTTTTTTATATCACACAATTATGTGGCAAAATTTATCCAGATAGCCTGTTAGCTAGCATTAGCCACATTTTTGTATTTCTGGTATCTCTAGAAGGGGGAGTGATTGGGAGTAGAGTGGATTGATTGGCAGGTGAGGGGAGGTCTTTGCTCAGTGGCTGAATGAATACTGAACAGACTCAGTGTGGGGAACGCACGCAACAATGCACAGGGCGGTGCACAGGGGTGTTGCTTGCACTGTTGCATAGCAAAATGTGTAGCATGGAGAGTCTTCAGTAGAAAAATGATAGCTTTGGCCATTTGTTAAAACACTTAAAACAGCCTGCGTTTATGCTTTTGTGAAAAGGGACCAGTTGTGTTTGAGTGAATGACGACTTTTCTCTCTCAGAAGCAAAGGTGGAAGAAGCCTGATGTTGTTTTAGCATCTGCAATTCTTAGGTTGGGCTGGATGGCTGAGTGGGTGTGAAAAGTGTCCGACCATTGACACTGGAGACCATGGTATGCATCTTGTGTTCTGCCAAAAGTCAACATTCATTTCTGTCAACCATGACCACAATCTCCTTAACCTTAAACAAGTATAGTTGCTTCATTTTAACCAAACCTACGCCGTAGTGGTGGCAAATCAGAAAATGCTCATAGGAATCATTTCTATAATGGTCATTTACTTGTTGGTAGTATTACATTTGTAATGTGATGCTGTCTGCTGCAACATCACATTTTGTAGGAGTCGGCATAAACCAGTGATCTGTCAAATTGGCAAAATGAAAGGATATTGTTCTGCTTGCGTCTTTGAAAAGCAGCCTTCTTGAAGTGCTGGACAATTTAGTCTACAACAGCCATTTAAAGTACACATCGCTTCATGGTGCAGTTTTAAGTACTCCATTCCTTCATTCCAATACACATCACACATTATTAGTGTATCATTCATGCTTGTGCTGCATGGGCTTTGAGTAAAGTGGCTACCAGCCTGCTGTATCGTTCATTTCTCGAAAGCCAGTCGAGATGTCTGGTACCTCATGACTCAGATAATTCCTCTGTTGCACAGCATATAATGAGTTACAGCAGTAACAGCTGTTTGTTTGGACTGAATTGAGGAATGAGGGTAGCATGAGTACTGATTGATTGATACACAAATGGTCAAAGAAAAGAGCAGAAACGCAAACGTCTTCAAGGAAAATGGAGCATTTTGATTGGTTAGAGAAAGAAACTGTGACTGTGTACAACAAGTTAATGTATGTGGAAACATCAAACATCCTGGTATGGCTTGATTTTACAGTTCTGTAATTTCCCAATAATTTTCCTAATTCTTTTGTAGGAAGTTTCTTCCGTGGAATTTAAAGTCTTAAAGGAGTGTTTGTTCATGTTGGCTTAAAAGTTGAGGTTCATCTGCTGATGAAGATCATGTGACAGGATCAAAAGCTGTAGAACAGCTACAAAATTGACATGGAGGAGACGGTTTTATTATTGGCACTTTTAAATATATTTTAAATTCTATGCTTGCCTGCCAACACAATTTCACATGTTTACATGTTCAGCCGTGCACTGACTAAAATCACTCTGGTTCTCTGTATTTAGTAGCAAATTACATAGTTATTTCCTTGAAACTTGGAAATTATTAGGAAATTACAGACCTGTAAAATAAAGCATTACTTACTAACATATTTCGTGTCTTTAATGCAGTCTTACAGAATGCTGGCATAAACCATTCTGTGAGGCTGCAGTAGGCAAATAAGTAGCCTACAAAATATAGGATACTTCTGTTGGGATCATCACTTCCCTCTCTTGTATTAAAACTGATCCTACTGCTCATTTAAAGGACAGCAACTCTTTTCTTTTTTGGCAGACTGCTCTACTTTTTTACACTTTGTCACGGTTCGGCCTTGGTTCTTTTATTTTGAAGTCTGTCTGGTGTTCCCGCCTCCTGTCTCAGCCCTCAGTGTTTTCACCTGTGTCTGTCACCCACCTGTATGTGATTATCTTGTTAGTCTCTTCCCCTTTATATGCCTGTGTCTTCCCTTCGCCCTTGTTGGTTCATTGTCCTAGGTTTTGTCCTTGGTCCATGCCCTTAGTTCGTGTGTTGTGTCTCCTGTGTGTCTACCTCCCTCCCTCCCTCCCTCCCTGCCTGTTACCAGCCTGTCTACCTGCCTGTTACTAGCCTGTCTACCTGCCTATTACCTGCCTGTTACCGGCCTCCCTCCCTGCCTGTTACCGGCCTCCCTCCCTGCCTGTTACCAGCCTGTCTACCTGCCTCCTACCTGCCTGTCATACTCGCCCTTACAATAAAGACCTTGGTACAACTTCTGCCTGCGTGTCTGCGCTTGGGTCCTTCCCTCACCACACTCCCTTTGTGACACACTTGGTTTAGTAAGTTTAATAAGGTTGAATTCACACAGCTTAACTCTGATAAGACTGTTTCTCAGTTCATGTAGATGTGGCCATTAACAATGAACAGTATGTATGTAGCCCTATCTGCTTTTTCACAGAAACCCTCTGTTGCTCCACCTCAGCGACCTCATCCTTCATCCCATCTTATCTCTCACTCATATCTCTCTCTCTCTCTCTCTCTCCCTTCTTGGTGGCAGTTTTAAATCAGGTATGTTGTCTCCTCTCTGACCCATATAAACTGATGATATTTTAATAGTTGTTGTCAGTTGGCTGCCAAACAGGTAGCTATTGTGCTTGGTTTAAGACAGACCAGCATTTCTATCTCTTTTTGGTGGCATAATAATAGCACATCAAAGTAAATGATGTTCTGTTTGGCAAGTTTTGGTTTTAATAGAAATATGTCCTCCAGAAATTTTTTTGTACATTCTTTCCTTACACACTATTCAAATTTAGATTGGGAGCATTTAAATAGAACGTATAAACATAGTTTTACCTGAGGGAAAATAGAGTGAACTTCACGCATTTTCTCCCGCAAGGTCCTGCTTAATATTCAGACACATTCACATCGATGAGGTTTCCAGTACAACCAGTTTTCTACTTTTGACCAGTGAGCAGCTGGTGTTTCGTGCCTTGGGCAATGGAACCACAACATTAAATCTTATGGGAGGCTTACTCATTTTTCCACCCAGATTTGCCAGCTATTTGGGGGATTTAAACCAGCAAGACCACCAGACATAAAACCTGCCTTTCTAACATAGAGGTATCAGGCAATGTGACACTTGTGACTAACTCCATATTACATCACTGACACTGTAAAGTAAGTACATTTACTCAAGTACTGCACTTAAGTACAATGTTGAGGTACTTGATTATTTCCATTTATTGCTATTTTATACTTCTACTCCGCTACAATTCAGTGGGAAATATTCTAAGATTTTACTCTACTACATTTATCTGACAGATGTATTTACTAGTTACTGTTTTACATAAAGAAAAATATTGTAAACTTATAAAACACAACATGTTTTTAAAGATTAAACCTGTGGTTTCCAACCTTTTTGGCTTGTGGGCTGTTACAACAAAGTCGTGTCTAGTTGGGGCCCCTCACATTTGTTAACGTTTCTACCAAATACTCATTTCCTCTCTAAACTGCTCACATGGTTTTATTTAAACAGACATTCAAAGTGTCCAGTATTTCACAAAACAAAGCAAAAATTCCATCCAAACTCCAAAAACTGAAGAGATCCATAACATTGTTTTTTCTTCTTTCCTCATATCTTGTGACCCTTTGGAGGGGCCCGACCTCTAGGTTGAGAACCACTGGGCTAAAATACGTAATTGTACTATTCTTAATTGTGCTTAATTCATTCATCTATTTGAGTCACTGATCAAACCAGAGATCTGGGTGGTAATTCAGAATCATTCATATTCCGTCTGGATCCAAGATGGGGAGAGATCACCCTGCGACTCTAAAATGGCTTTTAAAGTTCATTAGGACTCTTAATCTTACCAGAATTATTTTGGATCTTGACATTGTTTGAGTCTGTAACTCTAGAATTGGAAAGTTTTTCTAGTTATATATAAATTTTCTTGACAATATTTTGTATGTTTGGTAGTATTATTTTGTATATCTGGATGAACATTACTAAAACACACCCTCTTTGCATTTAAAAAAAAGCAGCAACCCAAAAAATTTGACCCATTTTGTGGTCAATTTTCATACCAGTTCTTGTTGACTGAAATCAGTTGGGTGGGTTCACGACTAAAACTAGACTAAAATATTCACAAATTTTGTCAACTAATTTATTGATAACATAAAACTAGCTGAATATGAATATATACTCAATATGTTGAGCGTTGTCATTGACAAACTAGACTAAAACATTCATGGTTTTCTTTCTTTGTCTAGGTCTGAAGTTTTTGAGTTTTCTCAACTAAAAAGGACTAAAACTAAGACAGATGAAGTTGACTAAATATGACAAATTTCACACGGACACTGATTTCAGGACTAAGACTAAACTTAAAAATAGCTGAAAAAAAATGAATACTAGCTGTCTCATCTGCAGTACGAGACAGGAAGCGGTGACTTCACCCACCTACTACATCAAAGGTGCTGTATAAAATATTAGGAGTGTGATATATGGAGCCAAGTCTGGGCCAATAGTTTTGATCATTTGAAGAAAAAAAATGTAATTGAAAAACTAAAATTTGAAACAAAGTTAAAGTTTGAACTTAACATACAACAATGTATTCCAAATAAAAATAAGTGTAGGAAAAATACAATCTGAAAGTGAAAAAATAAGAACTCACATATCAAAATATATATATGAAAGTGATAAATGACAATAAATTATTTATTCAAAAGATTTCCAGAATTTAATCAAAATATTTAAACTGAAAAAACTTTTCCTACACTTATTTTTTTATTTTGAATACAAAACTTTCAGTTTCAAATTTTTGTTTTTCAATTACAATTTTTTTTTTTTTTTTTTTTTTTTTTCAAATGATCCAAACTATTGGCCTGGACTTGGCTCCATAGTAACAGAGTTGAATGAACACCTCTCTGACGCAGCCAAAACAAAAACTAAATCTAAAAAGCTTCATAAGAGTAGGATTCATTGTATTGCTGTTGTATTGGACTGTATGAGATCATTTTGCCAATTAAACTTGTGAATCACTTCTGTTTACCAGTTTACAGTGAGAGAACAGACTTGACAATGATTGATATTTAACAATTAAAAACCATGTTCCCTTCTGTCATAATTCTCTCCTATCATTCCTCCTTCTTATTTGCTCTCTTGTTTTCATGTCTGCGTTAATGTGACCTAAGTGTGTGTGTGTGTGTGGCACAGCAGCTGTAGAAATTAATTATGGATTTCCTGTAGCTTCAAACAGGTGAAAAGAGAGGAGAAAAACAGCTGTGAAACAGAGAAATAAACAGAAGAAGAGACTACATATATTACATGCAGGCATTCTGCATGGATATATTTAAATGTATTCAGTATATTTTTAACTATATTCTACTATAGTATTCTTTTCATCATATTTCATTGTGTCGTCTGTTCACTGTAGTTTTATTGTCAATATATTTGTTGACTTTATTACTATTACTATTTGGTTTTGCAACAACCTTTGATTTCCCCACAGAGATACAATGTAGGCTTTATTTTGAACTAGCCTGTAATAAATTGTGCATGTATTATTCAGAAATCCTCACTTATACTGTGTATAGATATAAGAATATTTCATTTTCGGCTTTATACGGTCATACATTTTAAAAGTGTATTGTGAAGTGCTTGGTGGAAAAGGAAAGTGTGCTGAAATATGCTGATACTGTATGACACAAAGCAACAGGTCAGAAAATACTGAGCTGTGTTAGACAGGAGAGGGGAACAAAGAAATGAGTAGGATAAAAAACAATGAGGGAGAGAGGTGAGTGTTACGACCCCAGGTTGGTCTAGGGAAGAGGGGAGTTACGGTAAACTAGATGAAGAGTCTGAGGAGCCAATTTGTTCGGTATTTCAATCTTTTATTGCCAGAAACAGAAGCTGAAATGTAACACCAGGGAAAGCCCTGGTCAAAATAACAAAGCAACCAGCCCTGAGTAGAAATAAAACCACAGCACTAAATAAACTACCCAAGAAAAGTTACAAACCTAAACCTAACTCCCAGCATCAGCACCCAAAAACAGGAGAAACAAAAATGGCAGCTCTTCCTGAAGGGGCTTCCCAGCAAGGTGAATGTTAAGATACAAAAAACAGGTACAGTAACTTTAAGATAATGAATTGATTAACTGAAATCCAACAGAAAAATCACTTCCTTTCTTGTATTAACCTGACAACAACATACAAAAGGACTATGGACTAAGTCCTGACAAAATAGCTCACAATACACAAACACTCAATTCAATAATAGAATTATTACGCCCTTACTACAAAAAAATCTAAAAAACCTTTTCTAAAAAGCAAAACAGCAGAGTACCATCGTTATTACACACATGCACACACACAGATGAACATTTGCAGGTTCTTGTGGGTGCAAATGCAAGTGCAGGCTCAGTGAGTCAGGACAATCCTTGTGCATCCTCATGAAATCTGGCAAAGATTGCACATTGTTGAGTTTGTGCAAGCGTGTGTGTGAGTGGAGGAACGCGCGGCACACTTCTAATTTATGATATTTGTTCAGTTAGGCAGCAACTTCTCTTGCAAAAAATTATTTCTGCTGATGTTTTCGTTTACTAAGGAAATTACAGTAGTTTCGTCAGCTATTCATATTTGCTCCCATTGGCACAACAATGCTACCTCTGCAATTACAAAAGAAATAGTCTTTCATCTATGTAAATGATGGCATAAACTGACAGTTCCCCAAAATAATCTCATGCACATGACAGAAGATATTATTTTAATTTTACTTCTCGCAGCTCATGATGCATCCAGAGGACGCCTCCTGTCGTGTCAGATAATTTAGTGTATTAATTTACGCGTGTGTAAAACTGTGCAGTGCTTTGCAAATGAAGCACATCCCTCAAATCAGAGACTACAGATGGAGCTCACATTCCCATTCATCTATCCCAGTACAGACCCAACCCTAATGCCATTACAAATAGTATTTTAATGTGCAGTTAATCATGTAATAATTTGTTTGAAGGAAAAGAGCAAAACCCAGTATACATAAGATGGGTTGATGTTGGGCATGTGTGTGTCTGTTAACATCAGCCAATTAAAGCCACAAAAATTGTTCTCTGCTGCACTTGGATTTGCAAAAAGAGCTGGTCACACTAGTTCAGGTATCATGTCAAAATTGTACTGCACCACCTGTTCTGTGCAAATACAACCTCAGCTGCTCTACTTCACCTATCTGGGTGCAATAGTGTTTGTGTGCGATTGTGTCAAGTAGTTTTGGTGCCTAAGCCGTCCTCATAGATGACCTATTCTGTAGTTTAGCTATGAGGACGTGTTGGGTTTTACGGGTAGTTACATGCTGGAACTATTTCTTGGTGAAAGTCTTTGCGACTTCCTGGGATCTCTGCTGGTTGCCTGACAACCTCACAGTAATGACAAGACATTCCAGAAAGTAGTTTCCCCCTGCTTGTATTACTTTTGCTAAGCTAAGTTAAGCTAATCACCTCCTGCCTCTGGCTTCATATTAGCACGCAGACATGAGAGTGATATCAATCTTCTCACCTAACTCCCGTCAAGAAAGCAGAGACAAAATGTGAAAGTATTCCTTTAAGGTGGGTTTGCAGTGTAAAGAGTCACGACGAGATGAGTTGAAACTTGCAATTACTTGCAATGAGCCTGTCTGCAACGTTCTGAAACCTGCCAGTTTACACCAATGCGACTAAACGAGACAATGTATAGCAACGACTCTGTACTTCCGTATGAAGTCCGTATCTGCTGGCTTTTCAGGCTTTTTTTTTACTGTACGGGAGACTTTATAGGTTATTTCTGAGAGACAGTGCGTTCGTATTGGCTGAGCTACAAATGCAGATGCACGTGCACGTCCCTTCAGACGGTGAAAGCCTGATTCAATGGCTGAAAATCCTGCAACTTGTGATACATTTCCAACACCTCCTTTGCCTACAGTGGCATGTAGTACAAAACAACACGTCCCGGCTCCACATGGAGCTTCGGGCTCATTATGTTCGATGCCATGGCGCTCGTATCGACGTGGCAAACAGGCATGATGACAAACAGTGGGCAATAACTTTTGAGCGGAGTCAGTGGCGTGTGTGTGTTTACTAGCCTCTCATCCCGCTGCTGGACGGCGTTGCAGCTGCCTCTGAAGCCTGGGGCGCTCTGCTCTGCGGCCGCGAAGTGCTGGAGGGGCGTCTTTGAAAAGACAAGGGACCGCGGTCTCGGTGAGGCTCACGCCGTGGAGAGTGAGCACTACAAGGGATAAAGTTTCGCAGGGTAACCGACTTCTTCAGCTGCCAGTTGAAGTTCTGGGTTTGGTGGGAGGGGCTTACCAGAGTGATACAAGGCATTAATTAGGCTGGTCTCACTCTAACAGAATGATTCCTCTGTTCCACCGTCTGATATGAAAATAATAATATACTTGTAACTGAGGTTAGGGAGGAAGGATCATACACGATCATGACAAGCTAACACTTCCTACTCCTCAACCCCATCTCTCCTGGTTTGTCTCTCCATCTGTCTGTCTGTCTGTCTCTCTCTAACCAGGATACTCTAATTGGGCTCTTTGCTTTTCACTCCAAAGCCAAAGAATCTGGACTCCTTCCCTCTTCCTTCTCCAACCACCAAATCAACCAACTGCCCAATCTGCCCCACTGTCTGACCTCGCCTTGTGAAATTAGATTTACTAACACTCCATCATGCCCGCACACATCTCTATCCTCAGCACCTCCAGGTTTCTACCAGTCTGCAGCATACATTTCCTCTCTCAGACCCACTGCCAGCAGCGCCCTCATCATGATGAGAGTGCCCTCTCGAGTCTTGGTGTGTTTGAGTGTCTGTATGTGTGAGTGAAAGGGACAGAGAAAGAACAAGAATAGGAGAGGGTGTGAATGTGTGTGTGGTGGCGATAACGACAGGTGAGCTGCTGTACGAGGTTAGCTTCAGGCTAGCAACCTGCTCATGAACTTGTTCATCACTGACCACACACACACACACACACACACACACAGGCTCAACACTCCATTCAGACCCAAATATATTACTTTTGCCGAGGGAAAGAGGGAGATAAAGCAGCAGAGAGAGACAGAAAGGTAGAATGATGCACGCACAAACTGCTAGAAGGAAAGGTAGCTGGAAAAAATTTAATAACACATCCATCCCAAATGTGTGTATGATCACCTGTGACAATCTGCTCTGATAAATGTCACTTTCTAAACCACCATCATGTAGCCAGTGGTTAGGATTAAGATAAGTCCTTTAAGTAGTTTAGAAATACAGTAGTTTATTGGCATGTCTCCCTTTGGCATGCAGCAGGCAAAAGGATGAAAACAAAAGAACATCTCTGATAGAAAAAAAAGACATTGAACCCTGGAAATCATAAGAATCACTAATGGCTAGAGCTGCAGAAACATCATTAGTCTTAATAAATGAAGTTTTGCTGGGCACCAAGAGCCGCATGTGTATTTTAAATTGAGCAGCAGCTTGAAGATGTCAACAATATGCATTTTCATTTGGCAGTGTGGCTCTGCTCGTGTGATGGGCAGACACTTGGGATGGGTTCTAATCCATTTTTTAATATGCATTCATTGTTTAGGTCTCCTAATTTTAAAGTTCCCCTTCACTCAAAAGTATGTTTTTCTTCTTGTTCCTGCAGTTGGATGTTTGAGCTTCACTGTACAGAATGCTGTGCTCTGTGCAGAGTTTGACACTAGAAGGATGTTTTCACATTCATCTGCTGAAAGTGGAACATTTCTACATGCTCATTGAAAATCCCATTTTCAGGGGTGGTCCTGCACGCATGATTTATGACATCACAAATTGCTTGGAAGCAGCCAATCGTGGTCTGATATTCGACTTGCAACAGTGTCCAGCGCACAAACATTGAGAATGGGAACACTTTGATTCAAAGACTATCATGTACACGTTTGCATTTGTATGTTTGTTATATGTAATGACGTCTGCATATAGATATCCTACCCTTATTGAATTGCATATTTGGAAGCACCATAGCCATTTCTGAGGTACACTGGGTGTTTTCTGAAGGGCCTCTTTTCACGGAGTAAAAGCAATTGTTCAAGAAATGTTACCTTTTTGAATGGGAGAAAAAGCACACTGGGAACGAGACATTCAAGCAAAGGTTTCAAAAGAAGCAGAACATTAATTTTTCAGGTTCACTTCAGTATAATGAAAAGGACAAAACAGACTTTCTTCCTGCCTTTCGGTTTCGATACTGAGCTCCTTTATAAGCCATGCCTTATTTGTTTTTTCTCTCCTTCTCTCTGTATTCCTCCCTTTTTGACTCCCTTTTTTCTTCTTGTCTTCATCTCTCTTTCCCCTCACAGGTAACTCGTTAGAGTAATAGAAATAAATTTTCTGAGAATACATTAACACCTCATATCCTCTGGCACTGTCAGATACGTGTGTGTGTGTGTGTGTGAGTGTGAGAGAGAGAGAGAGACAGGTAGGTACAGAGAGATGAGAAAATGGAGATAGCGAGGTGATAAGTGTGAATGTTGCACCACAGGGGTGATTATAATTAGAACTCAATTTGGCTAAAGCCGTATAATTGTAACACACACACATATATTATAATACGCGCAACCACACTTGCATGGCGGGGCATTGAAGTTTGCCCCATTTTCCCCGACTCAGCTAATTATTCCCTCGTCACCTGTATTTTTCCACAGGAAGTGTTTAATCTGACCTAGGAAAACAGTTTCAGCAGGAAAAGAAACTCTGCTGAAAGTTTGAGTTGTAGTCTGTGATTCTGTTGAATCGATCTTATGATTGTGTTTGCAGAAATGTCATGTCTGCGCACCATCACCCTTAATGAAATACTGCCCTGGATACGTGCATTACAGCTTACATGCACAACTGAGAGAAGCCGTACATTTTCTATAGTTACATCTGAAACTTGGGTGAAAATAATAAACTTAATTGTACAGGCTTAACATGTATGGGCTGATTACCATTTACTTTGTGGTGTTTTATTCAGCATGTTACTATTGCAACAAGTCCTCCAACCTAAACAACAAAATGGGTTGTTTTCCCAAAGGCTCCCAAAATGACATAAATAGGCATGCTGAGCCCCAAGGCATCTTGCAAAACCAAGTTTTCAACCCCTGAGATAGACTAACAAAGTTCTATTTTGATTCAATTACATTGCTACAGATACAAAGTTTGGATAGTAATGTCAAAAAGTTAGAATTTTGTCCTTAATTAGGAAGTTATTATTAGCAAGTTCAGACATTTTGCCACACTGGATTTACGGTACATTGCAGAACCATTAGGCACCTCCAATATGAGAGATGCTCCTCTTACAGTTAGAAATGCTGCAGAGCTGACTAAAGTGGTCACAGCTCTCTGGGTTAAAGTGTGTAAAACCGTCAGTGACACCTGCCTCGCTTTGCCTGAAGGAGCTGCTAACATAGAGATAGATCTTAGAGAGGAGCAAGTGGGGGTTGGGGGTGGTGGTTGGGGTAAGCCCAGAGAAAAGAGAGGAGGTTAAAGAACTGGGAGAGACGGGGGTGACAGATGGAGGGAGGGAAAGAGAGGGACAGTGAGAGAGAAATTTGAAGAAACAGACTGAACTAGAGACAGAGAGTGAGCCAAAGAGATGTAGTAAAGCACAAGGATGTGTGATGGATGGAGGGATGACAGGTGTGATGAAAGAGGGAACTGGGGATGAAGAGAGGCAGATGGATCATCATGACATTACACTGGAGTGCGTGCGTGCGTGCGTGCGTGCATGCGTGCGTGCATATCCACCTTTCCTCCTACTTTCAGCTATGCATGTTTGTTGAGCTCTGATAATTGTATTATCAGATCTTATTATGGAGATTATGAGTATCACCATTCACACAGGCCTGTATTAGCATTTAATAACAGAGTTCATTAACAAATGTTGGCACACGCGCAATCATAGACTCACATGCACATACATATGCAGACGCACACCTCATGTCATGGAAATATGCCTCCAAATTGCCTTTGGGCCCAAATAGAAAAGCTGTTTTGTGTATCTGTGAACACAAGAACAGGGTGATTATAGAAAGCCAAACACACATTTGTTCAGCTTTACCTCTTCTGTTACACCTACTGTATTGCCTCTTCTCTTTCCCTCAGTTCTTTCTCCCTTTCCATTTCTATCATCCAACCAAATGCAATCTATGAGTATAGCAGTTTGAAAAATGTGCTTAACTAAAAATATCAGAGACCAATACAACCACAACACAATATAAACAGCTCATTACAAAACAAGTCCTTCAACCCAACCGACCACATAGGTTGTTCCTAACCTCTAATACAACCCACAGGAGTGTTTCCTAAATTAGCATCCCTACTGGTGGCAGGTAATGATGTATCCAAAAATGACACAATAGGTTGTTTACCAATGACTCCCAAAACAACATATATAGGCGTACCGGACCTTTGTTGTTATGGTAACAATAATAAACACGTGGTTGACGTTGTGAACAGTCCCAGTTTGGTTAGGTTTACGCACATCCATCCCAACCTCCTCCAAACGCAGACTTTGCCACTCTTTATGCTACCTCACCGGACTTCCGCCTTTGCTCCCATCATAATTACTACCGCCACTAGAGGTCGCCATACATACAAGCGCAGCAATTTAGCCATGCACGCTCATAAAGTTGGGGAACTTACCAGGGACAGATTTATCAGAGCCTACAGCCATGCTCGCGGCTCTGTGAGGCTGTACTTCTATTAGCTACATGCTAATGTCAGCATGCTACCATGCTCACAGTGACAATGCTAACATGCTGATATTTAGCAGGTATAATGTTTACAATGTTCACCATCTTAGTTTAGCCTGTTAGCATTTGCTAACAATATTTGCTAATTAGCACTAAACACAAAGCACAGCTAGGGCTGATGCATTAGTCTGGAAGATATGGGCATAAACCAAAGTTTTGCACAAAAAATGTGACCAGCTAGTGACACAAGACAAATATTCAGGGGTTCACCAGAATCAGTAGGATTCATCCTCTGGGAGACCATAATTGGCAGTATAAAGTTCCATGGCAATCGATGGTGGATTGATCGGTCAACCAACCAACCGACATTGGCATTTCTAGAGCTACACTACTAGCGTGGCAAAAACAGGCAAGGTCAAAATTAATGCCTACTGGCTTTTTAGTCTTTAAAACATGGTCCTTAAGGCACAAAAATGCTGGATTCTACATTTCCCTTACTGCAGATAAATAGCATCTTTCATTAGACTTTCCCTTTCTTGTTAAACATTTCTTAAACATCTCCAGGCCCAAGCAAAGAATAACCCTGACATCTTCAGGGTTATTTCGTCAGACTTTAGAAAGGTGCTCCGGAGCCTCCAGGCCTTTTCATAACTTGTAAACTGATATTCATGGATAAAATCGGTGGAGTGACCCTTTAAGTACGTGTTTTATTTGACTTTATATGATGTTGATTTAGTCACATATTCTGATTCATCTACACCACATGTGTCAAACTCAAGGCACCCGGGCCGAATCCGGCTATGTTATATATTCTGTATTCTATGCTGTGTTACAGAAGTACCGTGTCCATAAACTACATGTCCGAGAATGCATCCCAATTTTGTTGTCCGTGCACTGAAAGCATCTAGCCGCTAGATGTCAGTATGTGCTAGATAGCGTCTCAATATCATATTTAGCCGCTTCCAGCAGTGGCACTCTAGCCGAGTGGTTGTAGCTAGTAATGTTAACAATAGCAGCCTAACAAAATGTCCAAGAAAAGGAAAGTTGATGCAGGGGGAAGGCAATTTAATGAGAGATGGGAAAGCGAATACATGTTTGTCCTTAATGGAGACAAGCCGGTATGTCTTCTTTGTAACGAGGCAGTATCAGTGCCAAAGGAGTACAATTTACTTTGACACCAAACATGGAGCCAAGTATGCTAACCTTAGCCACCAAGAAAAGCAACAGAAAGTCCAAGAATTAAAAGGCAGCCTGTGTTCTCAACAGAATATGTTCGCGAAAGTTACAGCAAAAAATTATGCAGTAGTGAAAGCCAGCTATATTGTGGCTGAAGAAATCGCCCGACATCTTCAATGCGGTGGAGAAGTCCGTAAGTAAAATTAGGATTCATGGATTAGGATGGTGTGTGATATCCA
>LKNJ01006028.1:0-19679 GCA_002120245.1 Maccullochella peelii | reverse complement strand
CAAAGAAAAAAATTTTTTTGAAAATACTAAGCCAGTTTGAATGGTTCATGTTAATGAGTTCATATGATGTTTTTGTCTTCATTTTCTAAATGTTTCAATAAAAAAAATAAATCACACACCTGAGCCCGCTCCAAGACAAAGTAACCGAAAACCCATGGAACAGAATAACAGCAGATGAGACCTGGACTTATTGTACAAAGCTGCTCAATGAACCGTTAAACCACTCTGTCCTTATTTGTAGTTCTTTAAACTGCATCATCCATCAGTTGTTGCCTTTCCTCTTCGATGTAAATCACAGGAAAATATTAAACAAATTTTTGTGACTTTCTGTAACTCTAAACACTTTTCTTGCGTCTCAACGTCCAACATCTGAGGAATTCCTGCAATATATAACATTACTTTGAGGACTTCACTACACTTTTGCATGTGTCTTGAGCTATTTCACCCTTTGCCACAGTTACTAATCTTCACCAGACAACTAGACAACTACCAAATAATGCAGAAAAAAACCCCAAACAAAAAACCATGGTCATGACAGAATGTCAAAGTCTGAGTCTAACACAACATATGAGAGACGCCATTCAGTTTCCCATTTTATATGGAGCCAGAGGTGATCAAGGTACATTAAATTTGCATTACAAACATCTGCATGTATTTAGTGGCATGCAAATGTACTATTCATTGATTGTGAATTCAACTGTTCATCAACGTACTACAAACAAAAATGTTTGCATTGCAAATGCATTTTGGTCTCATGTCCTGGGCCGTAGATTTTCTGACACATACAAGTGAAAGCAGGTGAATAATTGTTGGATTTGATGGTCACTAGTACTCCTCAAGGCTGTGTTCTATCTATGATTTTACTTATTTCATATACCGAGCTCCAGAAGTCAACTATTAGCAGTGTGGACAGTTGACAAAAGGTAAGAGCTTGCAACTGAGAGTAGAAGTAGTAGTAGAAATACTGCAGTAGTACAAATACTACTTCTACTTGTTCAGTAAACTAGTAGTTTACAGTGATGACCAGTGTTTGGGGCCAATTTACATCCGCCATACCTCACATTCACATCTCCCATGAAGCCTGCTAAGCTAGCTAGCAGTTCAAACGGCTCTGAAGCTCACCGGTGAGTCAGTCCCCCTGGTGGAGACTAGAGGGGACTGAAGTCACGGTCACCGCTTTTAATTTTTTAATTTGTGAGTGTAACGTGAGCCATTTCAGACCAGTGTAGAAGTTAAAACGAGAGTTAGCGTCTGAAAACAGCTCAAACATGATCAGCGATCTGACAGAGAGAGGGATGTGGGAGTGTCAGCGGGCGTGGGGTACTTGGGTATGGAATCATAGGAGTGCCATAAAAAAGAATAAATCTGTAAAAGAATAAGAAAATAAATGTGGAAATATAAAGAGGAATAAATAAAAGAATAAATACATGTGGAAATATAAAGACATAAAATATAAAAGAATAACTATGAGCATTTTCATTTATTTTTAATAAAATAAAAATACATATGTAAATAAATAAATAATAAAAAGCACGGGGGGGGAGTGTCAGGGTTTGAACGCATTTTTTTTTATTTGTGAAGGGAGGGCATGTTCAAAACCGTTTAAGTTGCTCATGTAGGTGCAATGTCAACCTACATATATGTTTTAAAATAACATAGTATTGTTTACTATGGCTTAATATCTGTTTGAAGATGGGAAAACCTTGGAGGTAGCAGCCATCACAGATAATAGTTCTGCACAGCATCAACTCTCATTTCAGTGTTTTGGTGTAGGCTGTTGCATCAATATTCAATGTCAAATGTTAAAAATCAAAATGTTCAGATTTCCTTTGAATAAGTGGCTAAATTGATCTTTTACAGATCTCAGTTTAATGAGCATCCACTCACACTTGTATTCGGAGTGTTTTTGTGATGCAGTCACTGAGGATGCAGGTTGCTTCCCCGAGGAAAGACAGTCAAACAGAACAACCACAGGACTGCAAGTTTAATTAGGCCTTACGGACCACAACAACCTCAACTACTTAACAAAATACAAAACCACCTCTACATGTCTTTTATACACCAGGGAGTCTGGAATTAAATCACTTCATTGCCAGCTTCTCACATAATCAACTTACTCTGTGACCCAAAACACTAATAAACATGTCAAAGCTGCCTCTGTGGCTATCTGGAGCTGAAGGTTTACACCAGCTTGAATGATGAATTCACAAGACAATGGGTTACAGCTACATCAGTTCGTAATAGTACTCAAAAACAATGGAATGATCCCTTCATGAAGCAGCTTATAAATAGATTTCTTCGTGCCATTCAGTGTTCACCGCTGCTCTGCCTGATAAACTGATGTGTCTTGAGGGAAAACAAATGCCCACACAGAGAAATGATGCCTCTTTCCTGATTTAATCAGCAACCTTTCAAACAAAGTGGCTGCTGAATAAACGCTAACATTCAGCATCTCATTCTTTTCTCAATTTTCTTCTCTTTTTCTTTGTCCCAGTGTTTATCGCAGGCTCTATCAAGTAGCTGGTTACAGCTGCACAAGCCAAGGAGGAATAATGAAATACACTTGCAGCAGCAGTGCACAATATTCAATGCCCTCCTAACTGAGATGTCATAGATTCTACCTGTTTGCACAAATAACATTTTGCTCTCTGGTTTAATCACATCCGGGCTGATTGGAAGAGATAAATTGAAACTTGAAAGAGAAAAGGTCCATAGAAATTACTCAAATCCCTCCAGCAGGAAAATCCACTTCTCTGCTATTGAGCCATATGTTCAGTTTGTTCCAAACAATCGACGCTTCTGCATTTAATCATGAAATTCACTACTTCTGGTGGAGCAACACACAAGTGGTGTATTTAGGTATTTCATGAAGAAACTACAAGAATTTGGAACAAACTGAGCACACAGACCAATGGTAAACAAGTGGATTAGAGAATCTGAGACGTTTCTATAGAGGTTTTTAAAAAAAAAAAAAAAAATTGGAATCCATTGTAAGATCCAAGAATCCAAGCTGTCTACGGACGCTGTGCTCTGCAAAGGAACAGGCTCAGAGCCATTTTCAAGTCTACAGGGGGTGTATTTTTGATACTTGGATGGAATATTGTTCTAAAGGATAGGGCTGGTAATATTTTATATTTCTGTTATTGTCAACAAATCCCATAAAAAGACCAAAACCAACAACGTGCTAGCCCGTCTCTCAATACTTTCCGAGATTTCATGGTATCGCCCACTTAGTCCCAAACCCATTAATTTCTTCTGAAGATGTAAATCTTTGAAAATAGATTAGAAATATTTTTAACATTTTTTACATTTTCAAAAAGGATGGTCAGTAGTTCCCTAAAACAGCTGTAAGCCATCGTAGTTTTATCATATATTACTCAAACAGAAGTAAATAGTGAATTGGGGACTATTTTCAGCAACAGATTAAACTACATTTGGTGCTCTAGTGCAGCCATTCTCCAGATATATGTCAGACTTCGGATACACACACAATACTTGATAGTAGGATCAATTCATTGTTACCTTTGGTCTTTTCATGAGATTTGTTGACAATAAGAAAAATAAAGAATAGGACCAGACTTATCCTTTAACATCAGGGAGCAGGAAATCTAGATTCCTCTGCTATCACCAGGTGAACATGAGCATGTTAATGAGGTGTCCTCTCAAGATTTCTGCTTATTGAAATTTTCAGTCGGCACTTGCTGCCATCTAGGACCAGGAAGTGTTTTCCTGCTTGATGTAGTTTTAACGTGTAGTTTTATTGCAGACACTTTGCTGTAGTTACAGTATACAGTATAAATTGAAGCTAGCTGCTCACCATCCAGTGTTGAACTCCACATGCGCATCGAACAGAGCGACGACGGGAGCGGAGGAGGCCCTCCAACCACTGACTCGGGACCTGATCAGTCCTTCCTGCTTGTCATGGTGGACCACCTTGATGAACCCCGGGCTGTGCTGAGCGTTGGTCTCCTCCACAAAGCTCTGCAGGTGATCTTTCAGCTCGACTGGAGAGAGAACGACACACAAACACACTTGTGATGTTAAAGTAAACTCACTGAAGCCTGTTGCTGCATTGATCTTATCGACAAAGCTCCACAGAAACTCCCTCAGCTCCACGGGTTAGAGAAAAAGCACTCTGTGTGTGTGTGTATGCCACAAATGTTTGTATGTGTTTACACTTTTACCCCAGTTTCTATCAAAAACACATTCACACATTCTGTTTTTACCACATAAGCTTTGATTATCCTTCCTATTGGCTGATAACATTTTACCAACACATTTCATTACGCTCATTAAGGTATTATCCATATGTTGCGACAATAATACATTCACATTTCATGAACCCCTTGGCAGAGCCTAGGATACACAATTAAATGAACATAAGCCCATACTGAATGGACAAACACGCTGAAGTCACATAAATCCAAATGCTAGTGCAGGGGGAAGGAGCTTTCTAATGTTAAAAAAAAAAAAAAAAAGAAAATAACCCTGATGATGTCAAATCTTGCGTTACAAACTGTGGCGTGGCGCTTGAAAGAATTTACCAGGCACAGGAAGTCCACCAAAAATGCTATTGTGTTGCATTACTGTATAGGAAATGTAGGATCAAGCATTTTTGGAGCTTGACACACACTAAAGGCCCTTACACACCGAAGGCGTTTTTTCGAATATTGCGCGGCGTCATTTATTCCTCACATCCCCGGTGTGTAAAGGCCTTAAAAGTCTGGATATCTCAGCCTCTGTTGTACCAGTTTTGACCATTCTTTCCTATGTGTCTCTTGCAAGCATCCCAACTTTGGTGGGAGTGCAATACAGCATCCAATGGTATTTTGGACAACAGTTGTGCTTCCAACTTTCCTGTTTCAAAATTACAGTGCCCCCATGTACAAAGCGAAATTGTTTTCCCATCTTGGTGAGGAAAAACTTGACTAGCCTGCACAGAGCCTGGACCTCAGCCCCGTCAGAAACCTTTGGGATGAATATAAACGGCGACTGTGAGCCAGACTTTATCACCCATAAAGAATTTTCAGCCTGGATTTTGTGACATTAGGCGTTATCGTTTTTTCTGACTTTAAGTAGTTCTAAGAACAGTTGGAGGACCCTCCCCTTTTTATTGTGTCGGCACTGCAAGAACTGGGAATGAGGGCAGTTCTTAGAACGCCACTTTGAGGGACCTTTTTAGCTCCTACTTCAGAGTAGCTACTCTTCCTGCACAAGAGGAACCTTGAGTGACATAAATGTACGTTGATTGGTCGAACACATCTCGTAACGTTAGCCCTGATTAAAAAATGGACCAAAACATGGACAAATGGACCAACAGGAATTAAACGAATGTAGTTCTCAGGGGAGCTCCCCAGTGGGAAGTTCCTCTCAGGGAGTCCCCAGAACTGTTTGGTTCGAAAACACCTGTTGTCAATCTGTTCTAACTACGTGTAGAAATATAAATATAACTAAACACTGTTTCACTGTGTTTCTTTGCTATGGAAAAAGCAGATGCTCCCAGATGATGTGAGAGGCCTAAAAGGTTCATATTCAAAAATAAAGCTGTCAGATAATCAACCCACACATATGGTACACACCATAAAGATGGAGGCATGACAGCCCCCCAAAAGTGAAGCCAAAACATCTCGATCGCCCCCTGGTGGCTGGCTGCAGTATAGGTTATAAACCCGCCCCCCTCCATGGTAGCGGATGCGACATGGGCCAAACTGAAAAATCAAAGTACACGTCAAATAAAATGTTCCCAAAGATGGACTCTGTCATGTTAGGTAGTTCTTATCATGCTGATGTATTTTCAAGTGTTCATTTTTCTGATAAGTTTGGTTTTAATTAGTTATTTAGTGCTATTTGAAGGGGGTGTCACGTCATGATTGACAACTGTGAGTGTGCTCGCGACTGGTTCAGGTGAGTGTATGGGCGGGAACTCGAAACCGCTGCTTCACCACGGATCACTACTGCGCAGACTCTGGCTCCAAGCGCAAGATGGCATCGCCCGTATCCGGGATATTTTGGCTTCATTTTTGTACAGTGGGAGGAAGTGGAGACGTGTCGTCCATCTTTATATACAGTCTACGGTACACACATGCACATTTGTCGTGCTCTTTGAAGATTTCTTGTGTTGCTTCTGTCTTTCTTTATGAGTGATTTCATATATGCCTTGCACACATTCCGGTAGACAGACACACAAAAACAGATTCAGACACACACAAACTCACACACAGACTGCCTAGAGTGGAACAGCAAACATCTTCATTTCCTCATTGTGATTTCTCTGTGTTGTAATCCTGCCCGCAGGCTACGGCTGCTGCCTTCCATCTCTATTCATTATTACCATCAGCCTGGATTCTCTAGTCTCTCTGTTTTCCTTTAATGAGCCACCGTTTGCTGCTGACCTGTAAGAAAGATGGGCTCATTTAAAATTGGAGATGGGTGCATTTGAAGAGCACCTTATTGTGTTGCAAGTACATGTGAGATTACTTCCAAACATAAAAAATCAAGTCATTAAATCAAGCACACCTCCAGTTACCCAATTCATTTTCAGACATCTGGTCCACACTGTGAAATATGTTTTTTTTTACCCAAATGTAGCTAACAGTCTGAACAACAGGAGCCCTGTTTGCCTTCTATCCATGAAAAAACATCACATTAACTGCTGGGCTCAGTCTGTCCAAGGAAAATGGTCAGACGATTCTCAGTGGAAAATAGATTGATGCGTTCTCACCATCCGAAGAAATCAAATGGTATTTGACTTCCTGTGTACAACCTCATGTTGACATGTCATCAGTCTTAGTGTTTTGTACATATTTTTGATCTACCATGGTACTACCATGGAAACTGTACTTTTGAACATTATGAAGTCCTACGGGCGGTGTTGGCTTGTTTACTAGCCCAACATTACGTAGGGCTGCAACTAATAATATCTTTTCGACGAAGCGATCAATAAGTGTTTAATCTATACAATGTCAGAAAAGGTGAAAAATTCCCATCAAAATGTCCCAGAACCCAAGGTGACATTTATACTTCTTTTGTCTGAATAGTCCAAAACCCAAAGACTTCCAATATACAGTGACATAAAACAAAAAAGCAGCAGCTTTGAGAAACCTGCTGCAAACTGCATTGTTGCTTAATAAATGACTTAAAAGATTAATCTTTTATCAAAATTATTGTTGATTTATTTTCTGTCGATCGATAATCAAATACTAATTGTTTCAGCACTTGTAAAAAGTAACAACACTAAGCAGCACTAGCTGCCCTGCAAGGTTAAAAAGCTCATAAAGAAAACAAAATTGATGGATGAATGAAAAATCAAGAGACTGCTGTGCATTGAGCAACATGCTCACAATGACAATGCTAACATGCTAATGTTTAGCAGGTATAATGTTTACAATGTTCACTATCTTAGTTTAGCATGTTAGGATGCTAACATTTGTTTATTAGCACTAAACACAAAGCAGCTGAGGCTGATGGGAAATAATTCAAATTAAAAGTCCAAATACAAAATTGAAAAAGCAAATTGAAAATGTAAAATGATAATGAAAAAAGTTAGCTAGTTGCTAATGTTCCTCTTAGCCTCTTACCTGCTGCACTGTCTGCTGTTTTCTCACCGTCAGACTGATGGGGAGTTGCGGTGGAGTTGTTACCGCTCCTTTGACTGGTGTCTTTGTGTGTGAGGCCACATGGACAGAAATGTTTGAACGCTTTCATCAAAATGAAGCCATTGCTTTATAAATAACAGTACTCCCTCGCTCGACGATGCTTACTGTACTTTCTCCATTTTCTCCCTTTTCATTGCACTGCGCTCTTTAGCAGCCAGCTCCCCCTGCTGTCCATAAGGTGGCTCTGCGCTGGCCGTTTCAAACCCTCCCTCCAGCCTTTGGGCCACGCCTCCTCATTTACATACAGCTTGAAAAGCCAAATGCAAAATGGAAAATGGAAAAGATGAAATTTAAAATGTCTAATGGCAAATGGTAAAGTGCAAATGCAAAATAAATAATAGTTTTTTCTATTTAAGCTTTTAATTTAAGTATTTCTATTTAAGCTTTTCCATTTCCCATTTTGAGTTTGATATTTTCCTGTTCTTATTTCCATTGCCATTTTCAATTTAATCTTTACAATTTAATCTTTCAGTTTGAGCATTTCCATTTAAGCTTTTGCATTTTAAATGTTGCATCTTTTTAATTTCATCTCTGTTCATTTTCTATTTGGACTTTTAATTTGAATTATGACTAAGAATATCCTCCATATAATCCAAAGTATTGGTCAAAAATTTGACCTGATGGCACAAGGTCAGGGAGTCACTAAAGTTATTACAGCTCATCCGGAAACATGAACATCTGCACCAAATTTTACAGCTATCCATCCCATTAATGTTGGGACATTTCACTAAAAAACAAAAAAGACAACCTCATGGTGGCGCTACATGAATAGTCAGGGTATCACCAAAATCATTAGGATACATTGTCCACAAAATTCCAAATGGGAATGGTGAACTGCCCGATGTCCTTGGAGCCACGATGTTACCATGGCTGTAGATGTACAGGGAAACTGTGATAGGCTTTTTCACAATTGTCTGACATTTTACAGACCAAACAATCATAAATCATTAAAAAGTTATTTGTTAGGTTAAATGATAGCAAAAATAATGTTTACTTGCAGCCATAATTTTTATGAATTGTTGAACTGGTATAAGTTATGATATAGAGATTTGGCTAACAACGAGGGAACGTAATTCAAAGTAATGCCATAGTAACATTAATGGGGGTTTGCATGACTCAGTGATCTTTGAACAGCACTTTGAGGCTTTATGAATACAACCCCTGATGTCTCTGCAAATATACAATTCTGGTGGCAACGCATAATTAGTGTGACTGCATTTCATTTCATTTTTGCCTTCATCTAGCCTCAGTTGACCCTCATTTGTCATAATTACACCATGAACAATCAATAAGCTAAAGTAATGATGGTGCACTTTCATGCCCTGAGTTATCTTCCATCAATTACCTTCATTATGAATTACCAACATGCGATTGTTATTCACCGCAAAGCAAAAGCATTAAATCATATTTCCCAGAGAATTGTTAACTTGGTGGTAATGCATTAGGAGGGGATAATTTGAGGTAAATGTTGAATCTATTTATCCCCCTGGTTGCTCCACTAATCAGCATTCACCCCTGTGCAGTTACCATAACTGAACTCTGATACACTGTATTATTTAAGAACAGAGGAGCAGTGAGAGACCTATAAAATCTGCAGGCGACGGTAGCAGACACAGATTTCTCATAACGGTAATTATAAATTTGGCAGCAGTGAAATATGTTCTATAGTACGTGATGCAATTATTAACGCCGGCCCTCTAACAGACAAGTCATACCCGGGCCTCGCCTGCGACTGCTGTAATAAGTTTTCATCTGTTTTTATACACCACTGATGCAGCTAATGCCTGTACATGTCCTGATCTTTGTGCACCATCCAAAGCAGAATATAAAATAAGTGGGACATAAAAGTCTAGGCTGTAGCTCGCCTACAGGAGACAGTACTTACTGTAATTATTCAACTCTAGATCTTTGCGCTATAATGTGAGGAAAATCCCTTGATCAGACGTGTGTGAATTAAATCAATTATTTATTTGGCTGCAGTAAATAGCAGGTTAGTCCTTGAAATACAAATAGGAAGAGATTTTTTTCTACTGTTTGGCGCCAAAGTTCAACAATCATTGATGGACATGGCAGGACAACTCTGTAAGACACTAACTTTTGAGTAGAGCCAGGACACACTTATCTTAGCTTAGCCTAAAGACTGGAAGCAGGGAGAAAAGGCGAGTCTCTCAAAAGTTCCATGTTTGTGCCAAAAAATAGTTAAAGCAGAAAACTTTTCATGAAACCATATATTATTAATTTAACATTTCTGTATGTCTGTGCATTAAACACATGAGATACAACATGTTAATTAGTCAGCTTTAGAGGTGATAGCAGGTGTATTTTTGAACTTTGGACAGAGCCAGGCTAGCTGTTTCCCTTTGCTTCCAGTCTTTATGCTAAGTTAAGATAAGCCTCTCCGGATAACAGGGGAGACTAATATGCATATCACACCCACATCAGGATAGCCTACCACATATGGGAGATTCCATTAAGACCCGGGTGAACACACTCCACCACAGCATTATCTGCCACATGTCTGACAGTTTACCCCAGTGAAACTACAGGGCATAGATTTAAAATACAACTAGAGGGAGAATAACTTGCTCTCCACTCAGTGTAGGTCCCACTCATGTACCACACCTGATAAACAGTGCATATAAACAGCCAAGTCGGTCCCCAAACTACACGTCTCAAACATAAAGGGCAGATTGTTCTTCTTCTACATGCGTACATGCATGGAGGTTGTTGAAAGATATACTGTATATTAACAGTGGGTTCAATTTGGTTTATTATGTGCCTGTAACTTAGTATACTTTGTTTTTCTCTAAAGACATCCTCTATGAACCACTACACCCCAAAAGATCAAATTCAGAGTGAAAAATGAGGCAGAAAAATCAATCAATGGGCAAATATATATTGATAATACTATACTCCCCCCTGAAAACCTATGACCAAGAGGTGACTGCTTTCAAGAAAAAATATTGCTGCCATGGGAGATATCCAGATGGGATACACCTTTTAATCCCACCCCAAATTAATGGCTCCTTGTGGATGGATGGAGGTATAAACGAGTGTAAGAGGCTGCTCACCTATCTTAACTGGGTTGCATCAAAACAAGAGCATAAACATCATAAAAGAGAAACCACGAGTATGGTCTATGACTCTTACGGCTGTTGCTGTGATCATCAACCAGTATGATCTCTTTGAGCAGGTGTGACGGAGTCCTCTGGATGGCCGTGTGGATGGAGCGCAGCAACACCGACAAGGCCTCGTTGACAAAGATGAAGATGATGCTGAGCTGAGGAAGATCTGATGAATAAGACATGTTTCTGCACCTGGGGGGGGGGGAACAGAGAGAATCGGAGGCTTTCTTCAGGGTTTCTTAAGAGGAAGATGTCCCAAAATCAAGACTTAAACAACATCATGCCATTAAAGGTGGAATCTATGCAGGCAAATACCAGCACCACACATCTTGATCAATTAATCAATTAACAGTGCACACATCCATCAACTGACTGACCCGTCCGGTCGTAAATCTGGGATCGGCCGGGTGAGGGAGATGCGGTCGCTAAGGTAGCCGTTGTAGCCATAGTAACGGAACTTCTTGAGAGCGACCCTTCGACTCTCGGGGCCCAGGTCGTGACCCCAACGGTCGAACAGCGAGGAGGCGGAGTCTGAGGCAGAGTCTGATGAGGACGCAGCATCTTCACCATCCTTCTGAGGGGTCTCTGTGGACAGAGAGGAAGAGAGGTTGATGCACTTTTTTTTTGAGGAAACATATATCAGTATTTGCAATTTTTCTCCCAGTTTCCTCCTAGACCCATCACTAACCAATGTGCTGCCAGATGCTGTGACAGCTACCTGATGTTACACTGTGGAGAAATTTAATGACAAATGAACTTCCTTCAGCTCCATTCACAGAGCTTTGCAGGAAAAATGACTGTGGCTGATGCCAAGTATGCTGAGGGCTGAGAGAATCATTTCAGCAACACAAAGGGAAGGGATGGAACACAAATGCGATGCGCACCAAGAGGGATTTTCATTGTCATTACAAAAAACTCATTCTGGCAGCCACGATGATCTTTTTCTGCAGAGGTGCACACAAATTCACTAACATGCCCAAGGAAACTATTTTTTTATTTTACCAGCACAGTAGCTCACTATTCTGTGCTACATGTGCAACACCGAGCCGCTTCCCATGCATGGTGGAAAACAATGAGAGTAGGAAACATGCTTGAGGCCTGTTAGGAAAAAAACAACATTTGCAAACAACAGAAAGGTTGGTGGTTTGAAATATTTATATTTCATGATAATTATAGCAGACCAAGAGGCTGCACTCATTCTAGCTCGTCATGAATCGAAACACGGATGAAGAGTGATGCTTTGCAACTTCCCTGTCACCTGTTCTCACAGTGTTGGAGCAAAGCAGCAGCAGAATTTGTTTGTCTGAGTCACTGGACAATCAGCTGAGAGAATTAAGTACTCATCAGACTGAGACATGCGAACATTTCTGACCCAGGTGAAAAGGTGCAAAGTGTATAATCAAAAAGTGTTTAAGCCATAAAAATTACATTTACAATTACAGTATGAGACTCCAGATCAACTTAAGTACTTTCTACATTCACTTTCACAACTGCCTATGTCTTGCCTGAAAAATGAAACAGCCCTAATTAGCAATACTTCTCTCATGATGGTCTGAATGCTTAAAGAACAGAAATATGCATCATCGTCGCTTTTTGTGTAAGGAAATATAAACTTTAAGGAGAGTGTATCAAGAGTCAGATCAAACAGTTTGGGACATATTTATAGAAAGTGTCTAAGCTTCAAGCCTCTAAGTGGGCCTTTCCCATGGCAGCAGTTGACAGACCTCTGAGAGTTGGCATTACTTGGAGACGCGCTGACAACATCTGTGTGGCACGGCTGACTGAATTTGGGAGGTGTGTGTCGCCACAGGAAACTAACTGGACAGGCATCTGATTTCCTATTTTAAAGGATTAAAAGAGTTCATTATTTATTAAAATCTCTCTATGTACGTCTAAGCAAAGCATTAAAACTCAATAAGCCATCACCCCTGACCCTGAATACCTGCAGTAATACCAATAACACCAATAATACACCTGCACATATTTGACTGTAACGTATAGACAGAGTTTTAGTCATATACACCAGTACTTACTGACAGTGAAATTAGCCATTCTATCACTAGGGAAAAAGACAATCAGACTCAACATGTAAACAAGTGACTTTCTTATCAGAGAAAAAATAGAAATCTGTCACATAACTATACCAGCCATAAATATAGCACACAAAAGTCAGTTACATAATTTAGAATATACTGATTTCTTACCAAAAATTAATTTTAATTTCAGTTTGACTTTAAGATTCTAGCTCTAGTCAGTCAAGCATCACTTTGTTTTCTCTTCTGACCTCCAAAGAGGCCTGCTGGAGGACTGTGAAGTGTCTTCTTTCCTTCCTGAGCTGAATGGGTTTTTTATTAGTTTGAAGAGCACTACTTCACCCTTTGGCAATAACAAGCTTAATGCTCTCATTGGTGGAATGCCACCTCCCTCCAAGTCCCCTCAAAGCCTCATAAGCACCCTAAAAGCACTGCAAATTATACACTTTTCTTGACCACATTGTGACGTACCTACAGTTTTGAGGAGTTTAAAGTCGCCTCATTCAGCTTGAACTTTGAAAGGTTTCTCAGTGTAGCCAAGAAAAGGACAGATGCATCACAGAGCAACTGCACCTGTGTAAATTTCTTGATGTTGAAGTTGAAAACAGACAAACAGTGGGAGTGTGTTGTGTTCTGCCCTGCACTGTGTCCGACACATTTCATTATTAATTTAGAAGAACCCAGCTACCCTTTCCAGCATGGCTGGAGGGCATAGCGTACCTCGATAGGAGAAGTCAGTGGGAAATAAAGTGGAACAGTGGTGAGAATGTGAGTGTCAGTAAAATACAGCACCTGCAGTGGTGTATGTACACTAGTGTATGACAAGTAGTCTCATGCAACAGGAACAGTGCTAAGTGCACGTGAGTGTTTATCTTAATTTATGCTCTGCATGTGAGCTTTACTTAGTAGAACTAATGAACAAATAAGTAAGGAGAATAGGAGATAGATTCAACATTATATATGTATGTGTGTTTTGTCCTTACTGAGAGGTCATGTGAACACTCACATGCGAATGCAAAGCACTGTACCTTTTTTTACACTGGTGCGGTGCCCGGTCGAAGCACGTGCCCGTTCCGACAGTCATACCACAAACAGAGATTCCTTCCTTTATAGTTAGATGATGATGCTACAGTGCCACCTATTGGCCAAATGGCACCAGATTTGTCATGGTCAGTCAGACATATCTGCACGTCCACCAAATGTGGTTGTATATTGTATATTGTATATAATAGCACAAAAAGTTCAGAAAATATGACATTTTCTGTAACATAAGCCTGCCCACAGCATTTGAGGAAACTTTGAGGGCCAGCTATAGCAGAACTGTATGAAATATAAAAAATCCAAAAAAGTAACTTTATTCGGCTAGGTCCAGAGATTTCTGTACTAAATTTGGTGAAGATTGCTCAAAATGTGTAGGAGGAGTAGCGAAAAAAAGATGTGGACGTAATTCAAAATGGCAGAAAACTGATCTAGATGTAAGTTTGTTACAGCGCCACCACCTGGCCAAATTGCACCAAATTCAACACTGTGCTCCCTTGGGTCCTCAGCAATCCACCCACCAAGTATGGAGCTGATCAGATAAGCAGATAATGGAAGGACAAACATACAGTTAGTGGCAAGCTCCAGAGCTTGGAGCACTAAGAAGGATCCCACAGGAGAGTCAAGTCCAAAAGGTTGTGATGAAACAACTCACGGAGTATGAAGTGTTGGGCGAACAACAGGGCCAATAAATATGGCACCGTAAACATCTAACAGGTAGCAACAGAAGGAATTGACCCGATAAGGCACACAAGGAAAAGACAGGTATAAATAGGCAAGACACTGACGAGGGAAACAGAATCAGGTGAGTGACGAGACACAGGTGGATACAATCAAGGGAGAGACCAGAGGGAAAACACCCACACTGAACATGAAACAAGACCTTCAAAATAAAATCCAAAACCAAACACAGACATAACAAAACCTAGACAAGTCCATTGACCCTAACACATACATACAAACAGAGATTTCATGTTTTATAGTTAGATGATATTTTTCCGTCGTGTCATATTATATCTTAATCATTGAGTACATAAAATTTTAAAATCAAAATAAATCTGTCATTTTCTTTTTCCAACATGTGAAGCAGTTGCAGCATTGATCTGCCCACAGTTCATTCAAGATTTGCCAATTCAATGGCTCATTCAGGGTCTGTATGCGCCTCAAGCATGGAACAGCCTGCATGCTGATTGGAGGTTTGCACCGAAACTTCAGTTTCTTTCTTCAAGCTGCACTAATCAATATTTTGATAGTAACAATGGATCAAATGACTATGTGTAAGGTGAAAGCGGTCCCTTGTAGTAACAACCAGAGAGTTCTCACCCAACTCTGCAGTTCCCATCAGCTCTGCGGAGAGTTTTAGCATCTTTCAGCTCATTATTTTGGTTTTACGGCCTACAAACTCCACTGTCATGAGTCCCGTTTCCAGATGAAGCGGGCAGCTGTTCACTGAAGAAGCTCTGATAAACTCACTGTATGCTTCCTTCCCACAAACAAAGTTAGCAACCAGCTGGTGAACACAGTGGAGCATTTAAATTAAAGAGCCAGATATATTTTCTCAGTAGTTGATCAAAACAGAGCTAAAATCAGAGTGAAATAATACTAATAAACATGAAATGAATACTAATATTGCTCCATGTCTGCTGGATGTGTAAATTGGCAGCTGTTTGCTAACACGTCAATGTTGTGTTCACAGCTGTTTCCCCCTGCATCCAGTCTTTTTGATAAGCTAGGCTAAAAACATCCTGACTCCAGCTCTGTTCTTAACGTGAAGACATGAGACTGGTATCTATCCTGTCATCTCACTTTTGAAAAGAAAACAAATAAGTGTATTTCCCAAAATGTTAAACTATTCCTACATTTCTATTGTGCTCTACAAATAAACCTGAACTAAAACTACTGAAATTATAGTTATTTTGTCCTATATGTGGGGCTATAGGAAAACTCATGGAGTGTGTCAAATGTGGAAAGCGTTATGTTTATATGTTAGGAAAGAAATTGTTAAGTTAATTTTATGCCTGACTATTAGATTTTGATATTTCTTGCTTACAGGTGGACATTTACGTCTCATGCCACCATGCTAGAGGGAAGGTCAGTAGAGGGTCATTACAATTCAACCTCAGTCTCGCCAGTATATGTCGAGATATGTTGCTCTGGACCAAAATGCTAGACAAACTGACCAGGCAAACATCACTGTTGTTTTTGTCATGAGTACTTTCACACAGAACGCGATGAAAAAGCGAAATTTTTTTTTGGAACAAGGTTGATTTTTCTGAGCTTTCACACACCAAATAAAGGCATCAACCAATCACGTTGTGCAAAACGGACCTCACGTTACCACTCCGGACCTGTTGATTGTTTGTGCTTCTCTTCACCCTGTATTATATGACAAAGGACACAAAAATTTTAAAGACTGAACTCATATTCGCAGGCGAGTATTTGGCATTTTCGTGTCGTTTATTTGTCATGTCCCTGGTGTATAAAGGCCTTTACACTTTCATTTTCTCCAGCACACAAACCACTCACAGTTACACACAGAGGACCTTGGGGGTCAGAGGTAAACCCCCTACAAGTGCTACTCACTGTTTAGTCTGGCAGCATCCAGGGCTGCATTGTGATGGTAAACAGTGGAACTTGGTGCTGTGATACCCTTGTTGGGGGATAAGAACTTGGCTGCCTGTCAATGTCTGCTCAGCTGTGATTACACACAGAACACACACAAACACACACGTACACATACTGCACAAATACAGACAAGAACAGTTCAGAAAGAGAGAGTGAGGTGGACAAGTTTGGAAAGAAAGTCTTCAATTTTTCTTACAAAATTTTCTGAAATGAAAATACTCTAAAACATCAAGACGTACTATAAAAAAATGATTAACTCTCTCAGACCCATAAAATGCAAGAGAGAGAGAGCACAAAAGACAGAAAAAAAGAAAACATAGTGATGACAAGAGCGAGAGAGATGGAAGAGAATGAGAAAAAGCCGGAGGAGTTAGGAGAGTGACAAAATAAAAGTGCAGACGGTGTAGAGCGAGGTTAGATTAGAAGGAGGAGAAGCAGAGAGAGTGATGAGGAGAACAAGAGAATAATGGGGATGTGACAGCAGGTATTCATCCCTGGGCATCTGTAAACGAGGCGACCCTGAACTCCGTCACATCACACTCCTTTATTGGCTCAGACACCGAGACAGCTCCCCCGTCCACACACACACACGACATCAGGCCCGGACTCCCCATAACCTAATGGATTGGGAGCGGGCCGCTCTGCTGGGTGACAAAGTGTCTCACCTTGTCCTCCAGTCACATTATGCAACCCCCCCCCCCAGCACACTGTGACAGGGCTGCGGTCAAGACCAATGCTGCCAGAGCCAAGATCTGGTTCAGTCAAGACCAGCACTATTCCGGACTAGCAATGATGGGTTAAGGGAGGATTAACAGAAATGTAGGAGCTCTGTACTAAACCACAAGGGTTTCGACTAAAGGTTTAAGACATTTACACAATATACACACAGACAATTTTTTTTATTTGTTTGTACTGTGGAGAAAGGAAACGGCTGTGAATGCTTTTTACTCTGAAATCCAATTCCATCTGCTTTAGTGATGGAAGTAGAAATGTACATATTGAAAATATAGAAGGGTGTAGGAAGAATGATTTAAAGCTGAAATACCTGATGCTTTTGAATTAATACACCATATTACCATCTTTAAGTTGGAGGATGGTGAAACTAAAAATGCCACATTTACTATACTTGGAGACAATCTCCATATTTTGCTATTCAGATATGTTGATTTGGTTTGTTAAACAGCAGCTACAAGACAGCATTACAGAACAGAATGTGATTATCTTGCATTGTTTTATGTTTTAGGGTTTGCTCCATTTTTTTTTGTGTCCAATATTTCTTAGGGCAGACATGAAATACCAATTTAATTGATGGACTATGGAAACACCATCTACAGCAATGGAAATAAGGGTTAGGGTTGCATACAGTGCATATAAAGTGGCATTTCTCCCCCATGTGCGCCCAACGCTCATACTTCACACGGCAGCGGTTTCTAGAGAGAGCTCAGTGTGAGATCGTCAAGTGGAAACAGAAAAATAAGGTGAGAGACCGAATCGAGTGTACAATGTTATTTATTAAAAATCATGCTGGTCAAAGGTGAGTGATACATTTATTTCAAGTTAGTTTTGTACTCACTTTGGCTCAATTCCACTTTCAGAGTGTTCCCCTATTTCATCATTTCCTCCTTCTACTTTATTGTGAAGCACTTTGCAAACTCGAAATCACTGATTCATCATTCTGACGTTTATTGACAGTGATTGAGGAAAAGTTACTGTGGATACAACCCTCTTCTAGAAATTACGTTACAAATTTAGTTACATTTTGAAGGAAACATAATGCCAACCAGATCACATTTTCTATTAACATAATGAGGAAATGTTGTTAATCAGTGTATCTGGCAAGTCACGAAAATGTCGGTACTGACATGTTGATTGGTAAAATATTGACGACTTATTTCAATGACAACATATTTCATTTGTTTTCCAGCTTGTAACAACTACATAATTTAACATTATGGTTATGTTTAGGCACACGAAGCAGTTGGTTGGGAAAGATTGTGGTCTTTCTAACATTCTCGTGGATTAATACAGAAAAAGTGACTTGAATCTCAAAACACAAAGTGATCATTAACATTTAACCACAATCTTTTCCTAACTTTAACCAAAGTGCTTTTGTTGTCTACACCTAACCACAGGCGGGACTCATGATGCGTACCAAGAACTCTAGTGTCAAAGTCCTGAACTTTGTACGCTCACCCGTTTACAACTCAAATCAGTTGACTGAGGGCATTCAGTCATCACTCTGGTGATGGGAATTACCATTCAAAAGAGCAGCTCATCGCTCTTTTTTTTTTAGAGGGCAGGGGTTACTAGGTTTATCTGCGAAGTAATCACTAGGATAATGATAGGGTAAGATTTGGATCAGATTCAAACTTAGACATCCCACCAATATAATTTCATTTTGCATGTGTGGACTAGGTTTAGCAGCACTAAATGACTCATACTGCCAGACCTAATGTCAATGATCTGCATTGTAAACATTACACAAGGTGACGCCATATCATACCCCCTTTGTCAGTGAATTCACTACTTTGAATTTACCCTCTGTATGAAATGTGTTATAAAGTTGCCTTGCCTTCTCATGGATTCTCGTGGATTAAGGGCAGGCGGTGAAATTTGGGCAGAAGCAGAGAGAAGAGACGATGGGGGGGGGGAATGATGATATGATGTGTAATATCTGTAAGATGGACACGGATGGAAACGTTTTTCAATATCCCTAAAAAAGTTGAGGCATCATCCAGTTATATCTGGACCCAAGATCCTGTAGCTCACAAGTCCTGCAGTCCTGCTGTTTAAATCCATGTACAACTAACAGCTTGTGCCAGAGCTGAGAACCCTGCAACTGCAGCTTCAGGAACATTCTGACAGCATCGGTAGTCACCATAGCGGCTACCTGCACCATTTTTAAAAACAAGACAGAAATACTTTTCTGCTGGATATTTCTATTTTGATTTACATGTCATGTAAAAGTCCAATGCTTGTTTGATGTGAAACATGACCACCCCCCGCATATCAAATGCTTGCTAGGTAACGGCTCAGCAGCTCTGCTGACAGCTGAGACTTGATTGACAGTCGACCAGTAGACGGGGAGATGAAGTGTTGGGTGACAATTTTACAGCAGGAAGTAAGAGGCAGTTGGAGGGAAAAACAGAAACCAAAATAATATTAACAGGGTTGCCAACTTTGGGTACCTGGCTGGAGTGAGA
>LKNJ01006027.1:0-20949 GCA_002120245.1 Maccullochella peelii | reverse complement strand
TTTTACTTTCTCTAAGCATTGATAGAGTGAATCTAGAGGACCATAGTCACTCGGTGAAAGTGCTAAGTAAATCTGAGTATCGTCTGCATAACTGTGATAAGCAATGTTATTGTCATGTATGATTTGACCAAGAGGGAGCATATACAGGTTGAATAATAGCAGCCGAAGAATCGAACCCTGAGGGACTCCACATGTCATGCTGATCCGCTCAGATTTATGATCACCAATGGCAACAACATAGCCTCTGTCTTCGAGATATGATCTGAACCAACTGAGGACTGTGCCAGATAAGCCCACCCACTTTTCCAGTCTGTTTAGAAGTATTTCATGGTCCACTGTATCAAAGGCTGCACTCAAATCAAGCAGCACTAAAACTGATGTTTTTCCTGAGTCAGTATTCAGACGAATGTCATTTAACACCTTTATCAGTGCGGTTTCAGTGCTGTGATGTTGCCTGAAGCCAGATTGAAAATTGTCCAAAAGGCCATTTACAATTAAAAAGTTACTGAGCTGAATAAAAATAGCTTTCTCAATAATTTTTCCAATAAAAGGAAGATTAGAGATCGGTCTGTAATTATTAAAAAAATGAAGAATCCAGGTTGCGTCTCTTTAGAAGGGGCTTAACAACTGCAGTTTTCAGCGATTTTGGAAAGATGCCTGATAGGAGTGAGCCATTCACAATTTTCAGCACATCCATTTCCAAGCAACTGAAAACACTTTTGAAAAAGGTGGTTGGCAGGGTGTCAAAACAGCAGGTGGATGAATTAAGATGGTTCACTACATCCTCCAGAGTTTTAATATCAGTGGCGTTGAATGTTGACAATCTGGCCAAATTGTTTCTGTGCGGTTTTGTGAATGGTCTGGCTCCATTGTATGACATGGAGGAAGTTATGGCTACTCTGATATTTTCAATTTTTATACTGAAAAATGATGCAAACTTATTACACTTATTAAGCGATATGAAATCGGGGGCTAGTTGGGGGATTAGTTAGCTTATCCACGGTGGTGAACAAGGCACGAGAGTTGTTGATATTCTTGTTGATGATGATAGAGAAAAAGGCTTGTCTAGCCTTCTTTATTTCTGAGTTGTAAATACGAAGCCTCTGTTTAAAGATGTCTTTGTCAATCTGAAGATTACTTTTTCTCCATTTGCGCTCAGATTTCCTGCATTCTCTCTTCTGGCTTGTGACAGCTGCCGTGTTTCTCCACGGTGCTTTCTGCTTGCCCGAGATANGGTTTTGTGAATGGTCTGGTTCCATTGTATGACATGGAGGAAGTTATGGCTTCTCTGATATTTTCAATTTTTATACTGAAGAACGATGCAAACTCATTATACTTATTAAACGATATGAAATCGGGGGCTAGTTCTTTTGGGGGATTAATTAGCTTATCCACAGTGGTGAACAAGGCACGAGAGTTGTTGATATTCTTGTTGATGATGATAGAGAAAATGGCTTGTCTAGCCTTCTTTATTTCTGAGTTGTAAATACGAAGCCTCTGTTTAAAGATGTCTTTGTCAATCTGAAGATTACTTTTTCTCCATTTGCGCTCAGATTTCCTGCATTCTCTCTTCTGGCTTTTGACAGCTGCCGTGTTTGTCCACGGTGCTTTCTGCTTGCCCGAGATAGTTTTAACCCTTTCCGGTGCAACCGCATCAATAACTTTTAGGGTTTCAATCACTTCCCCGTCGTCACTCCTAAGTGCGGTAATGACCCTCCTCCTCCCTCTTGCTTTCGCTTGCTTAAAAAAGAAAGCCGAGCACTTCTCTTCCTTCTCCCACTCCTCCCTATAACACTTAAAGTTGTACGCCTCCGCCCGCTGCCTAAAAAACTCTGCCTGCTTCTCGCGCCACAACAAGATCTCCACTTCATCCACGGTCCCCCCCGCGTTCCTTCTGCTCATCAGTCTTTCCACCTCTCTCTGAGCCTCATAAAAAACCCTAAACTCCCGCCGTCGGGCCTCCCTGGCGTACTTCTGTACGTAGTGCTTGATCCGCACTTTCGTTCCTTCCCACCAGTCCAAAACATTCTCGTAAAAAACCTGCATCCCCACACAGTCCTTAAAGAATCTCCTAAAGCCTTCCCAAAAAACCCTTATGCCCAGGAGACTATTATTGAATCTCCAATACCCCTTCCCGAACTTCGGTGCCCCCACTTCCATGTCCACCTGAAGCATTCCGTGGTCCGAGTAAAAGACCGGGATAACCCGCGCCCCCACCACCCCAAATTCCCCCGGGCAAAACACATTGTCGCGTCTACTCCGTCCCCCTATACTGTTCGACCATGTGAACCCCGGGACTCCCGGATGACATTTCCTAAATGTATCCACCAGACTGTACCTCGCTTCCAAACTCGCAAACGTGGGTCCCGCCCTATCCCCCTCCCATGTAGAGTTAAAATCACCCCCCAACACCACATGTCGATTTGTCATGAACACCGTGTCCAACTCCATAAACAGTTCGCGTCTCTCTTTTGGTGTAGCGTACGCGTAGACATTCACCACCCGTATCCTCCACCCCTTCCAATCCACATCCACAACAAGTACCCTCCCCTGCACCATCGTGTAACTGCCCACAATACCAATCTCCCATGACCCACACACCACCCCCACCCCTGAGGAATGATGACCCACACTCCATCTCGAGTCCCCCTTCACCCATTCTCTAGTAAAACAGTTCACATCCCCCCCATCCTTCAAATGTACCTCCTGCAAACGGCAAAAAGCAAAGTCCAATGTTGCAAGGTGCGCAACACCCACCCCCCTCTTGGCTACTCCCCTCAAACCTCGTACATTCAGGGTAACAACCTGAAGGAAGGACATAGTACACAATAGAAGGAGGACTAGCATAACACGTGTCCAGGAGGCCACACACATACACAAAAACCATTCCTACACACATTCATGACAGCCCTTCATCCCCAGTAGATCCCTCCAACGAGAACGACAGCCCTGCCACCCGAGCGCCGTCCACCATGAAGGAGGGCCACCCCTGCGTCGCAGCAGAATGACCCCTGGGGGCCACTGCCGTCCACTTGGGCCCTCCAGGGACCCCGCTCGGTGCGAGACCGTCGCTGTCCATGACATCCGTGCTCCGCTGAGGTGGTAGCTCCTCCATGACCCCACTCTCCCGCCCTCCCCCCTCATGTCCAGTAGCAACCCCGGAGGCTGACACCCCCACCGTCACATCCATGTCCCCCCTGCTCACCTCCGTCCCTGTCTCCTCTTCCCGCACCACGCACCCCTCTGAATCCTCTGAAAGGAGTGCAGAAAAGCGGTTAACTCCAGCCATCAGGGGGGAAAGGGTGGGGGACAAGGAAGCCCCCATTCTACTCCTCTTCCTCTTCCCCTCACTGCCTCTTCTCACCACCGTGGCCCAAATCTTGCTCAATGGGAAAATTTTTGACATTCGGCTTAGGACACTGGGTTCCCAGGCAGGCCCACTTGGTGATTCGTTTTCTGGCTAAATCTGGGCATGGGCGGAAGTCCTTTTTTTAAAAATAAATTTTTCTTTTATTGATTGACTTTTTTGATTCTTTTTTTTACTTTTTTGACCCTGATGCCCTCTATGAGTCAGGCAAGGTGAGTTGACGTTTCTGGTCAAAAAGTCAGACCTCCAGGGTCCATGAGCACATTTTTAACTCAGGAAAAGGATCACCAAGTGTGGGTGCTTCACTGACAAATGGGAACACCGAAAAGCCCATTCAAATGGTTGCTGACTGTCACAGTTCCCTTGCATTTTGACAAATGGGTACATTCTTGGCAATTGCCACACTGACAAATGGGAACATTCTTCACAATTGCCACACGGACAAATGGGAACACCGAAAACCCCATTCAAAGGGTTGCTGAGTGTCACAGTTCCCTTATATTTTGAAAAGTGGGAACATTCTTGACAATTGCCAAGCCGGAAAAACTGCATTCCACCTTGACTCATGCTTTCCGGTCCAATGTCAAATAGAGCAATGAACCTCTGTGGTTGTGTCAGTATTTGATTTTCCACAAGGCGGGAGAAGGGTGCACTGTTCCCGGCAGCACTGCAATACTGGGTCGATGCGTGGAGTGAACGGAGCAAGCCCCTCTTTCAGCTCCTGACGCTAAAAATCCGTTTAATATGTTGTCCCCTAATAGAGAACATATCAGATATTAAACTGATACGAACAGATTTTTTTTTTTTTTTTGGAAAAACAGAATTTATTCACAGCACAAAACACACAACCAAAACCAAAACAGCTGCAGACTTTACAACATTCGGACCTATAACATTACATAACAATGATATTCAAATAGTACCAACCCCCCAGCTCTCCTCCTCATAGCCACATGGTAGTATAAATCCAAATCACATCTACAATACCACAGGTAAGAACATGAGAAAAAAAAAAAATAAAGACAAAAAGAAGAAAAAAATAAAAACACAAAAACCAAATACCCACATCTCTGCACCCTTCTGGAAAGAAAGATGCCACCCTTCACATTACCCCGCAAATAACGTTCCACCTATCCTTAATCGCAGCAATACCCCACTTATTTATCTCCAACTGAAATCTCCTCCACGTAATCTCCTCAATGCTACGAGCACTGCCCAGCACCGACCACTTTGTGGCACCTTTTACCACGCAGCATCTAGCTTCCCAGAGCTTGGCCTTAACACTGGACACAAGCTCCTCCATTTTCTCATTCCCCAATCCAAATCCCATGAAATGAACCCCTTTCCAAGTCATGTTCTGCAAACACACAAAACTCCTCCCCAAGACCTTCCACAGCTGTTGCGCAAATAAACACTCAAATAAAACATGTTCAATCATTTCCACCCCTGCACAACCTTGTCGTGGACAGTGTCTACTCCTTGACAGGCCATGATTGTATAGGGTTTTCCGCATTGCCAGCGATGCAGCACCAGCCAGTTCAAGTCTTTTAACCTGTTATCCAAGCGTCCAAACTGGGCCCTCCTCCATACACCAGACGGGACGCGTGCTACCGCCCTAGGGTCAGACCTAGCTACCAAGCTATTATAAAGTGCCCTGTGGTCACAGGCCACCTTCCTCTCCCATCACTCCTTGAACTTCCTCACCCAAGAAATGATGCGTGCATAGCATCCCGGCGCCGCCTCCGCCTTGGGGGACGAATTGTCCCACGCTCTACACAACAACCTTAAAGGGACAGCAAGCCAGAACTTCATCAATATCTGACATTTATGTTCCGTGGGTGCCAACATCATTGACACTATGTTCGAAAAGAATAACACCTTCATCTTCAGTCCAAGATTTGGTACATTCTTGCCAGCCCTCTCAATTGGCTGATACATCGTGTCCCTCCTGACGTACTCATACCCTCCCCACAAGAAACTAAACACAGCCCGATGTAGTTTAAGACAATCTAGGGCAGGCATAGGAAACACATATGCCAAATGGAGTAAAGAAGGCAGGGTATCCGCCTTCAGAACCAACGCCTTACCACTCAGTGACATCCTCCGCAACTTCCACATATTCAATCTCATCACCACTTTGGCTAGCCGACCTCCCCAATTAGCTGCAGCATCATCCACATCCCCAAACGACACCCCCAGTACAGTCATCGGCCCCACGCACAGCGAGAGCCCAAATGGGGCGTCCGTCCTCCCCTTCCACTTCCCCAGATACTTAATTCGGGACTTACCCCTATTAATCTTAGATCCCGAGGCACGTGAAAACACGTCCACGACCCCCCATGGCCTCCCGTAAACATGCATTGTCATCAAAATACAGAATCGTGTCATCTGCATACTGGGACACAACCAAGGATCCGCCACCAGGCAGCTGTATGCCCCTAATCTGAGTATGCGCCCTAATAGCAAACGCCAGAAGCTCTATGAACACTACATACAGCGGTGCTGACGCCGGACACCCCTGCCTCACCCCCCTCAACTGTTTGATGAATTCCCCAATATGACCATTCACATTCACCCTACTTCCCACATTCGTGTACAAAATCTCTATCCAGCTCCGAAATCTCCTCCCAAACCTAAATCTTTCCAAAACTCGAAACAAAAACTCATGACTAACCCTGTCAAAGGCTTTCTCCTGATCCAAACTCAACACAACAAGAGGGACATTCCTGTCCTCAGCATAAGCCAACACATCTCTGTGTAATTGCAAATTCCACTTCATCTGCCTACCACTCACTGCGCACGTTTGATCGGGCCCTATGATGAAAGGTAGAGCCGAGACCAGCCGGCTCGTCAGTACCTTACTGTAAACCTTATAGTCTGTACACAGCATGGTCAGTGGTCTGTAATTCGAAACATCCCGTGTGTCCCCCTTCTTATACAGCAGGCAGATCACCCCCTCTCTCATAGAGTCCCCCATCATCCCCACCCCACAAATAAAAGAAAACACCTCTAATAACTGAGGCCCAATTTCATCCCAAAAAACCAAAAAGAACTCCTTCGAGAGTCCGTCTATCCCTGGCACCTTACCATTCTTCAGCGATGCGAGGGCTGTCAGTACTTCCCCCATCGTCATATCCTCCTCCAAAGCTACCCTCACCCGTTCCGGTACAAAGCTGCCTACGTTTCCCAGCAGCACCGTGCCCAGTCCCCCATCTACTGGTACAGCAGTGAAGACACTGGCATAATGTGCTGATGCCACCTGTACCATCCCACCCGGGTCCTCCACTTCCTCCCCCCTACCGTTTAAGAGGGACAAAATGCACCGACTCTTCGCCCGAACTTTAGTCTGCTTAAAAAAATACCCCGAGCACTTTTCGTCCTTCTCCCACTTCTCACCCAAACACCTAAACATGTAAGCCTCGGCTCTCATACTAAAAAACAAACTCTGTTGCTGCCGCCAGTATCGCAAACGTTCTACATCCACGCTCCCCCCCGCGTTCCTCTGAGCCATCAGCCCTTGTATTGCCCCCTGCGCCCGGTAATACTCCCTGAACTCAACCCGCCTAGATTCCCTAGAATGTGACTGTATATAGTGCCGTATGCGCCCCTTTGTGCTTTCCCACCATTCCAAAACATTGCTATAAAAAGGCTTCATCCCAATGCAGTCCCCCAAAAAAACCTTAAAATCCTCCCTAAACTGCTGAATCTCTAACTCTACTTTCTCGTTTGAGTTGCAAAGTAGAAGACAGCACCCTCTTGTGGGTGTTTTTGGTTATTGAAGCTGACATACCTTTCTAAATTGTGTGGGTCACTGAAAAATATCCTAGTAATTAATCCTTAGGTTACTCTGTTAGATTGGCTAACTGCTAGCTTTGAAAATTCACAACCATTTAAATCAAGTATTAGGTTTTACTACTCCTATAGATCATAGAGGTAATTCCTTATCCTCCTCACTGTAGGCTTTGTAATCCAGTTCCCTTACATCAGAATTATTTGGATTTCAGATTCCCTTACTGATAGTCTATACTTGTGAATTGTTAAACCTTCTAGATCACGCCAAGCCAATTGTTTTATTCCACTTTATTGTATGATTTGGATTTTAATTGCTTTCTCTCTTAAGATCAATTACTTCATGATAAAATTTATTTTTCAAATTAAATTAGCATAAAACAATTTTGATCTCAAATTAAATTAATTTTTTTATTATTGAAATCTTTTTTAAAGTAAATAAACGAATGAATAAAAAATTATTTTAATAAAATAAATAAAAATTAATTTCTAGTTAATACATTTTTGTATTATTGTTTTAATTTTTGAATTTTTTTATTTTTTGAATTTTTTATTTTATTGAATTTTTTTTATTATATAATTTTTTTAATTTTTCTGTCTCGCTTGGCTCTCTCTCTCCCACTGTGACATTAGCCAGTTAATTGTTACAGGTCACTTCAGAGCTTGTCAATTTGGTCTCTTTCTGATTCTCTCTCTCATTGACACTGCGGATGGATGCTTGTGTTCCACATTCTGCATCACTTTCAGTTGATACTATAAGGTGCTCATCAGTTGGAGGTTCTAATTTTGGTAGTTACTGTACCTGGATCTGATCAATTTTGAGTTCTACACAAAGTTAATCACTGAACACCAGTGACAGCTTAACAAGGGGGTTCCAATTTTGATACAGCAACGTGGGTCTTTAACCTTCCAATTTTGAGTTCTATCCCTTTGAAGAACAGTCACCTTAGAGTTACTCACTGCTGTGGCTAAACCAAACATGGCAGATTCAGCCCAATCTGATCTCTCGAGCAGAGGAGACCATTTGGAGAATCTAGATTCAGTGTTGGTGGATATGACTGAAGAGTTGATACCTGGTTATGCAACTTCCACTCAGAATACAGATCCTGCCGACCTTGAAACTATAATGTCGTCACTTGTGGCCACCGCTTTAACCACACCACTAAAAGACAAGGTGCTAAGCAAAATGCTAGGGAACCTAGCAATTGTAATGTCTGCACAGCTTAAACATTCTTACAAACTGTTAGAGCTAGCGACAGATAAACTGAAGGCTCAAAAGCAGGAAATTGCAAATCTACAGGAAGAGAACGATGCTCTCAAACAGAGTCCTGTAAAGACAAAGCAGCGTCCAGCTAAAGCAGAAGCGTGCGTTGGTGAGCTAGAATCTTCATCGACCGAACCGTCTGAGGACAAGGGCGAGTCCCCAGAAGATGAAGAGAAAACCGAGTTAAAAGAAAAAGTTGAAATACCAGAACAATCCCTCCTAAAACGTGAGCAAGAGCTGGTTTTGACACAAAGTAAACTCGATGAGGCAAACAATGCCTTCAGCAGGTCTGAGGACCTCCCCAGACAAACAGATAATGAAATAAGAGACCTAAAGGCTCAGGCCAAAATCCATGGCAAAATTAAAGAAGCTGATCAAAAGCACATACTAGAGGTGCAACAAAAATTAGCAGAAGCTAAAGACCAAATTAGAGAAGGCCATCAGCAAAAGGAAATGAAAGAGGAAGAACTGGCCTATGCTAGAAGAGAGCTACAATACTCTCTCGAACTGAGTCACAACCGACCAGTGCACTTTGATGCAACTTTCCATGAAGAAAGGAAAGATTCTCAAACCCCTAGAGGCGCGCAAGGAAGCTTGGCCTTGCAGTCCTCCCCGCTGTTCCCATCTGCTCATGCTTCCCCCCCTCGGGTCAGCAGAACCTCACCTGACCAGGTTGGAGCATCTCCCACTCAGCAATCTCATCCACCTCTAAGTGTCAACACCACACAGTGTCCCTCTGATAGAGACCTGGACAAGACTGCTCGCAACATAACGCGATTCGAACCACTGGTTGACTTCAAACGCTTGAAGATCCGGGCACAGGTCCGCCAGCCTCTGCCCATCTCTCTTCCCCAACAGACCGGGTTTCATGCTCTGGCTAAACAGGGTGCCCATAACGGCACGCCCTGGCGTTTCAGCCCAGACTCTTTCCCTAACCCTCCCACCCCGTCTGTCTACGCCATTACTCGGTCTCGCACTGCTACTACGGTTTCACCTGTTCCCTCCGAACCAGCCACCGTCTCTCTGTTGTGCCCGCTTTCACCGAGTCTGACCTGGCGTCTCCTGATCCGGCTATCCCTAAAATGATTCAATATCTTTCTCAGGCCTCTCCGCATGACATCTCTACCACGGATCTTGATTCAACTCCAGACTTGAAGTTACTATTCAACGTCCGACACTCTCTACGCATCGCCATAGGCCTTCTTGTGCACATCTCTGACACACTCACTTCCCCTGCATTCGTGGTGCCTCAGAGCCACAGGGGGGTGATGTTGATGCATGCCCATGACTCTCCATGCGCAGGCCACAAAGGAACCAAAGCAACACACAAAGCACTCCAGTAAGTAGCTTACTGGCCGAATATGCGAAAAGATGTAGCAGACTACATCAGGGGGTGTCTGGTCTGTTGCCAGTTCCAGCCATCAAGGCCGCTCCACAGAGCTCCCTTGCAATGAAGAGGCACTTCCTTCCCCAGGTCAAACCTCCAAATTGACTGGGTGGGGCCTCTAACCAAAACGACCAGAGGTAACAAGTACTTCCTCACGGTCACTTGTGCATTCACCAAATGGGTGGAGGGCTTGCCAGCCCCAAATGACACAGCACAAACAACTGCCCACCTACTGATGAACCACGTATGTTCACGCTTTGGCTTGCCTAGCTGCATTGACTCAGACAGAGGCACCCACTTCACCACTGATGTCATGCAACGACTTTGGCAACTACTGGGTGTGAAAGCCAACTTTCACAGCAGTCACCACCCTCAATCTTCTGGCCGAGTAGAATGGGCAAATCGAACAGTGGTCAGCATACTGAAGAAGTATGTAACATCCAACCACAGAGATTGGGATGTAAAACTGCCCTTGGTCTTGATGGCCATCAGAGCAACCCCGCACACAACCACAGGAATCTCTCCTTTTGAAATGATGACGGGCAGGCAGATGACCCTCCCAATGCACCTGCTCTACCAGCCAGGCGAGGCCAACCTCACAATGGCGTATACTACTCACCAGTATATGGCCGACCTGAATGAACATCTCAAGGCCACTTTCGCCTTCGCACAGGAAAACTTGGACAAAAGCGTGGAAGGACGCAAGGCATACTATGACCAAAAAGCGTCCCAGAACAAGCTCCAAGTGGGGGACAAGGTCTGGTACTATGTCTTTGCCCAACCAACAGGAAAGAACAATCAGAGTACTGTAAGACTTGCTCGCAAGCTCTTACCCCACTGGACAGGTCCACACCTGATCACAGACAAACTCTCACTGGTTGTGTACCAAATCAAGGTACAGAAAGGTCAGAGACCCTCAACCCTCAAATGGGTTCACCGTAACCAAATCAAACCACACAAAAACCCCATGGGAATCGTCGGGGACACCAATGTCCCAGCTAGGTTATAAACAACAAAAACACTCAAACACAGGGACACTAGTTGTTAGTGGTAGAACAGAAGTAAATTGTCAAATACTTACTTAAATAAGGTATCTCCTTCTTCGGTCTACCACTCACAGTTCTACCCACCATCTAAGGTCTCCCTGTTCTTATCCAACCAATTGGCTACAAGTGGGGGTTGATTCAAGACCCCACAGACCACAATTTTGTTTGTTCTAACCTACCTCGCATAGTTGATATTGCCCTAACTACATACGCCCTTCTCATCAGGATGATTTGGTTGTTCACCTTCCTGATCCTTGGCCTGGTAATCGCCACGGCCTTCCCTGAAATTGTAGAACTAGGACCAAGCTCTGGGATTGTTCTGAAGGAACAACCCGGGCTATTGATCACCAACTGCCACCTGCATACACAGAAAGTGTTTGTCAGACTGAACCCCACCGAGGTATGTAGGAGAAATGTCCCTGTTACGACTGAATTGACTAGTTAGGCCGGTCTCAGATGGACCCAAGAAACCATAAGACACGCTGAAGCAGACACAATCCACATGCTACAGCAGCTGCAGAAGTTCACCATCACTCGATCAGAATTGAGTGGATATAATAAAAGGTCTAAACGGTTTATCGGAGGACTGCTAACCGCGGCGGCTGCCGTCGGTACTCTTTTCAGCATCGGACTCTCCACGGTCAGTGCAGTCAGTCTGTCTACTGTCAAGCGCCATGTAGGTGAATTACAAGCTGAAATCCCCGACATCAGAGCCCAAATAAGCCAACAGCAAGGACAATTACAGACTATAGGGAAAACAGTACCGGGTACTGTTTTGGTAGTCAACACCCACAGTGTTGCCCTGAACAAAACTCTGCGCACTGTGAACTCCCTCCTCAAGGTTGTCCAGGTTGACTATGCTCACACGCAACTCATTAGTATGCTTATGTCAGATATGCTGCGAGATATTGGATCCTCAGTGGACAGCTTAGCCATAGGCAAAAATTCCTCCCCACTTGATTTCTCTCTCTCTGGTGCAGAACATTTTGACCACGGCCACCCGAGACATAGTTACCCCACTCCAAGCCCACCTAGCCTATACCTTAGTGTAGGGAAATCACGTTATTATTATACTATCAAAACGGGGCACCACCTTCAGTTGAAGGAAAATAAAATTAATTAAATTGATCAGTCTTATTACCTGAATGGTGAATTCTCAACACATTGATCTTTGATCTCTACTTTAAAGGAAAGTCCACAGTCAAAACTTGATAAAAACATTTATTTATAGCTACATGTTTCTTAACAGGTCAATAGTGTGAATATACGAGACAATAGGAATAATATGATATGAAATGAAATCAAATAAAAGAAAAGAAAAGGTTATTTGAATAGCAATTTCAAGAATGGATTATCTTTGGCGATAGTGATGGAAATGGGTGGCTTAGGTAAAAGAACGAGTGAACGCTAGTTTGTAGTTCTTTTCCCTAAGATCTAAATCTAATATTATGAATTCTTATTCGACATCAACTCTTTATCACAACAGCCACAGTTGAGTGGTTTGCCTACTTTTGCCGATGTGTCCTGTGCAGTCTTCGGAGGAACCAGAATCGTCACTTGACCCAGTCCCACGTGCCGTCTTCTGAGGACTCAGAATCGTCGCTTGACCCAGTCCCACGTGCAGTCTTCTGAGGAACCAGAAGCGTCGCTTGACCCAGTCCCACGTGTAGTCTTCTAGTGGGGAAACCCGGTTGAAACACAATGGGAGGCAGGGCGAGTCTTTCGTCAGCGAGGTTCGATGATCCTTCGTTGTCCACAAGTGTGGAAGACAGTCTTTTGGTGGGTGCGGTGCAAAGTCTTTTGGCAAACACGGCCTCCGTAAAGGTTTCGGGCAGCCGGCAGGCGAGCTGTATTTGCGATGTCTTGGTTGGTCGAAGTGCTGCTGGGTTGATTAGCAGCTCTGCTAACTTCTTCTTAACTCGAACTCCTTCAAAACAACTGGGAGATAGTTTCGATGGCCTGTCGCTACTATCTCCGAAGCTGTTACGAACGTCAAATTAACTGAGGTCCACAGACGGTGTTAAAACTGAGTTTGCTTAATCAAGTAAAAATACGCGCAACTTTAGACGACTAAGAAAACACAAAATCTGGAGATGACTAAAAAAATACAAATCTCTGGAGAAAGACGTAAAGAAAACAAAAACGTAAGAGAGAAGAGACTTGAAGAGCGTAAGCGAAGAGAAGAGTAAGAGGGAGCGTAAGAGTGCGAACGGAGCGATGCAGCTAGTTTTCTTTAGCCATCAAAAGGGGCGTGTTGAAGGCGGAGGCAGTCTTTTGCGGCCCGCCATGGCCTGTTCCTTTGTTTGAAATAAACGTGGTTTAGGCTACTAATCTATTTTCTAAAATATATATATATATCTATATATATTTGATACGCGCGAATGCCACATACTTCCATCACTATGGTCAAATCATAGCAATTGTCCTACATAATTGTATGTAACACTGTCGGTATCAAAGCATCCAATAAACATATGGCGCTCCACATAATTCGTGCCACAAAACATTGTTAATCATAATCTAAATCATAATTTCCTGCTCACTAAAACAAAATAACAACATCACTACTGTTAAAGAAGAAAATGGCATTAGTTCACAAATTTTTGATTCTTACGTACTACTTATAATCAGGAATCTTAAAAATGCACACACAAATGTGGGGGAGTGTGTTTGGGAGTGTGTGTGTGTGGGGGAGAAAGGTGAAGGTCTTGGCAGAGTTATAAACAGACAGCAGATTGCTCTTGTTTTATACTCTGTGTTCTTTATTCAGTCCATGCAGTTGAGGGATTCTTTATCTCCAGAGAAGATATCTTTGATTGTCCGGGATGGTCCTAGATCCCCCCCCTTGCTGTTGTAATCAGAGGGATTATCACCAAGGTCTGGTCACTCAGACTTGCAGTCAATCTTATCAGCAGAACAACAGTATACCTTGTGGGGAGACAGGGTGTCTACTTCTCAGATCTGTAACTTGTCCGAATTGACAAGTTTACGGCTGTGGGGGTTTGTTGATTCAAATCACTAAACAAAAGGTCTGGCCGGGTGTAACCTTCCGGCCTCTCTTTTGATCTTTCCCACCTTGCTTACCTCGGGTCCAGCTTGTACATACTCTATTGGAGTGAGCAAAAGGGGTGTTCACTACATTAGGCAGCGCAGTTCCAATTTATGTTAACCCTAAATACCGAGAACTAGCATTCATCATAAATCTGCCGATAGTGGTTTCAGAAAACGTCTACAGACTAAAGGACATTATAAATGTTGGATTTTGGCAGGGTGGAACACATGTCAAAGTGCAGACACCATCTGTCATAGCCTATCATGATAACAACCCTGAGTTACATTTGGCCCCAAATCTGCACATGTGCACCCTCATATCCACTACCTGTGTCCCAGTAAGCCGTTTATTATTTTTAGTACGGATGGGATCTGCAGGCTCAAACCCATGGCAACTAACGCTCGATGTCCCGCAACTGTCACACCTCAAGCCCAAGTCACTAAGACTCAGGCCGAATTAGTAGGAAGCCGCTGGCTGGACAACACCCCAGCCAGAATAGCCATCTTAACCTACGACCAACATGACACTGCCACCCGCGTCACACTGCCTGATCAAACCCGGTGGATAAGTGTACCAGAAATGTCATCTTACACACAGATGAGGTAGCTCTTTACCATTTAAACCCTGATCAACATGAAAGTGAAATTGAGATATCTGATTTCTTTAACCAACATTCCCTAGAGTTAGACCCAGAAACCGTTACTCAGTTACAGCATGAAGGTACCCAGACCATCGACGTAACCCCTATTGATAACGTGCTCAAAGAAATTGCATCTCCGAACAAGGCTCCGAATCAACTGATAGCCTATGCATGGTCCACCCCAGACACAGTGCTTGCAATTACAATAGACGTAGGATACCTTTTGACTTTTGGAATCACCTTTCTCTATATGAAACGTACCCAGGCCCTTCAGCGTAAACTAGACAAGTGTACTAGTGGAGTCGCCGAGATAGTTGGTCGCAAGAGAACAGGACATAAGGAACCGTCCCAGCGGTCAGGAAACTGCTGTGGCACCTGCTATTCTTGAACTGGTATACTAGTAAAGTAACCCCTGAAAGTAGTTTAGTCCCCTACAGGCTAGATTGGACCCCATGCTTAGTCATCACATAGGGTATCTACTCAATTATCATAGTTACTAATAGTACCTAAAGGAAAGACATCAACTCTGATCACATAAAGCTGTTGTTGTGCCTACTGTCTTCTCTGTTTATAATGATCCTCACCTCAAGGTCCTCATCCCAACGTTTTCACCTCAACGGCCCGAAGCTCCCTGGACAGTGATCATCGGACCGAGTGGGGGATATGTAGTGAAAACCCCTTTTGCTTGCTAAAGATAAGTAGACACACTATAGGGGGGCTGAAGTTGGAAAAGATCAAAAGAGAGGCAGGAAGGTTACAGCCGGCCAGACCTTTTGTTTTAGTGATTGGAATCAACAACTCTCCCAAGGTTCATCCCCCCACAACAGTAAAGGTGTCGTTTCTGAGATACCCCAGACCTGAGAAGTAATAATAATAATAAATACTAATAAGATTGACTGCAAGTCTGCATGGTCCAGACCCTTGTGGTAATCCCTCTGATTACAACAGCAGAAGAAAGCTAAGGCCATCCTGGACAATCAAAAGCTATCGTCTCTGGAGACAAAGACTGGACCCTCAACTGCCTGAGACCTTCACCCCTTCTTCCCCCACACTCACACACACATACACACACACACACACACACAAACATCCCCTTCTTTGATCTTAGGTAAAAGATAAGGAGGAAAAAGGCACCAGATGCATCATAAAAGCCCCAGGAGGCAATCTTGAAGAAAAGGACCTTCCAATAGTCCCCTGAATGTTAAGAAAGTTTGGATTCTGATAAAGTACCTTGCCAAATTAATCAAGAATGTAATAAGGTTGTTAACACATGTCTACCCTTTTCTTAGGAGGATCAGTTCAATTCTGGTAATTCTAGCATAGAAATTGACCGAGTTACAATATTCAAGTCTAACACCCTGTTTTAACATGGTACAACAGTGCCCCCTAGTGACCATATGCTTGTGAGTTTTACAGCAAATGCATCTTCAAGATTCCTGATTATAAGTAGTACATAAGAATCAAACAATGGGAACTAATGCCATTGGTTTTCATTAACAATATTAATGTTGTTGTTCTTTTGTTTTAATGAGTAGGAAATTATGAGTTAGATTATGATTAACAATGTTTTGAGACATGAATCATGTGTAGAACTATATGTTATTGAATGTGTTGATACCGACAGTGTTACATACAAATATGTGGTACAATCGCCGTGATTTGACCATAGTGAAGGAAGTATGTGGCATTTGCGCGTATCAAATATATATAATATATATATAGTTTAGCAAGTAGGTTAGTAACCTAAACCACATTTTACCCGAACAAAGAAACAGGCAATAAACGCTGGGTGCAACACTGCCCCCGCCCCAACTCACGCCCTTTTTGATGGCCAGACTAAACCATCGATCCACCTTCGTTCGCCTTCTTCGCTTACGCTCTTCACTTCTCTTCCCTCTTATGCTTTTTACCTCTTGTCCGCTCTTTCCCTCTCTTATGTTCTTTTACTTTTCCGCTCTTCCACGTTTTTTTAATTCTCTTTACGTCTTTCTCCGGAGATTTGTATTTTCTTAGTCATCTCCAGATTTGTATTTTCTTAGTCGTCTAAAGTTGCGCGTATTTTTACTTAATTAAGCAAACTCAGTTTTAACACCGTCTGTGGACCTCAGTTAATTCAGCGTACATAACAACTTCAAAGATAGTAGCGACAGGCCATCGAAACTATCTCCCAGTTATTTTGAAGGATTTCGAGTTAAGAAGAAGTTAGCAGAGCTGCTATTCAACCCAGCAGCACTTCGACCAACCAAGACATTCGCAACTACAGCTCGCCTACCGGCTGCCCGAAACCTTTACGGAGGCCGTGTTTTGCCAAAGAGACTTTTGCACCGCATCTGCCAAAAGACTGTCTTCCACACTTTGTGGACAACGAAACAACGAAGGATCACTGAACATCGCTGATGAAAGACTCGCCCTGCACCCCACTGTGTTTCAACCGGGTCTCCCCTCTCAAGACTGCACGTGGGACTGGGTCAAGCGATGGTTCGGATCCCTCAGAAGACGGCACAGGACCGATCAGCAAAAAGTAGGCAAACACTCAACTGCGGCTGTTGTGATAAAGAGTTGATGTCGAATAAGAACTCAGAATATTAGATTTAGATCTTAGGGAAAAGAACTACAAACTAGCGTTAATTAGTTCTTTTACCTAAGCCACATATTCCCATTACTATCGCCAAAGATAATCCATTCTTGAAATTGCTATTCAAATAACCTTTTCTTTTCTTTTATTCGATTTTATTCCATATCATATCTTTACTATTGTCTCGTATATTCACACTATTGACCTATTAAGAAACATTTAGCTATAAATAAATGTTCGTATTTATCACCAAGTTTTGACTGTGGACGTTTCTTCAAAGTAGAGATCAAGGATCAATGTATTGAGAATTCATCATTCAAGTAATAAGACTGATCAGTTTAATTAATTTTATTTTCCTTCTACTGAAGGTGGTGCCCCCGAGTTGATAACATAATAATAACGTGATTCCCCTACATTCTAAATCAAGTAAATGTGAATAAGACACATCTGTTTTACATAATACATACAACTTGGTCACATAACACGTACCAAAGCAGGGAAGCGGACCGTGGTCCATTTTTTCCCTCTCGCTCTTCTTCCCAAGTGGAGTCGGCAGAGTAGTGGGAGGAGTAGTCGGTGGATTCTCGGAAGGGCGCAGCTTTTTCTTCAATTGGCGGACTTTCAGCTCGAGTCTGGAACATTGCTGACATCACGGGACTGGTGGCTGGCTTGGCAAGGAGACAACGGGAGAAGGATGAAAGACAAGAGGACAAGCCAGGCCCCAGTACTTCCTCTGTGTCTTCTCCACCCCGCTGCTCCCCTCTTCCTCCTCCTCCTCCTCACTGCTGCAGCTGAGCTGCTCCAGGTCCAGTGTGCTGACCATCGCGGGCTGGGGATTTGATCTTCTCAGCTCCTTTAGGGCTTTTAAATTGGCCTTCTGCTCGGCTTTACGGAGAAGGTCAATGTAGTCATGTTTCTGGAATAGCATGAACATTTCAGGACAAGGATCTTAAAGCACACCACTAAACGCATACATTTGCCATCTACTTCCTCAGTCAATTTCTAAGAATAAGAAAAAGTACTAACCTTGATCTGGCTGTGCACAAATACAAGGCGTCTGTCCAGCCGCACAAGGTCTTTGTATTTACAAACTGGACAGACCGGCTTGCCGCAATGACTGAAAACCCCCCCCCAAAAAACCCTCCAATATTAAAAACACAAGAACTATTGAACAGGTAAGTGAACCATAGACCATGTTTTGTCATATACAATGAAGAGGACTTACACTGCAGAGGCATACTTCAGGATCAGCCATAACTCCAGTCTATTTAGGACTCGGTGGAACCTGAAGCAATGGTGGAACTGTTGGCGCAATGCAGCATATGGCACCAGGCACAACGGACAGAGGATTGTCTTGCAGGGCATTTCTTCTCTGGGAAAGAGTGAAGCAAAAGGTTTGAACATAAATGAAAACATTGTTTAGGGAATTCGTCACATATTTTAGCATGACTGACCGTGATTGCCAATAGATTATTTAGAGAGTAAGAACCTCGCCTTGGAAGACCATTAACCAAGCATGAAGTCAAGACCCTACAATATAAAGTAATATAGGTAATAACATAATGTGTTATATGCTGTGCAATGTTTTCCCACAGTACCTCAATTCCAGCAGTCCTTCAGGAACAAGCTTGGTAAGTGCATACACAGTGTCCTCAGCCTTCCATGAATGTCTTTTAAAGTGAGATGCAGCTCCTTTGCTGCCTGCACCAACTCTGGTGACTCCTCGAACACTTCTTTAATCTAAAGATGGCCAATAAAAAACACTCATTATTTAAATGGCACCAAATCATAACAGAAGGCATCCCAGGGCACAGAGTTTGTCATCAAGCCTGACAAACTAAGAACAAAAAGGGTGCCCTCCTAAGTCTCCCGCGACAACTCTTTAGAAATTAACTGAAGCAGAAAGCCGTCAGATGCCAAAGCTCAGAGGGTATGTCAGTTTTCTGCGTTTGCCCTTTTTGGATGATTACATGCAACATGTGAGAAAAGGAATAAAATACATTCATGTAACAAAGCACTAGAAGTAGTATTTATTTATCTGCTGATCAGTGCACTCAAGAAATCGGGTCCATTTATGTTTTTGACTCACCGGTGGTGCCACTACCGGCGACTCAGAACAGCTGGAGGAACTGCTATCCTCTGACCAAAAACTCGGCTAACCAGGTGACAATGAATGAAATAGTTGTTAAGAAGTTGGACATTTGTTTCACTCTGGTGTATTTTGCAAACTAAACTGCACATTACTTGTATTTCTATACTGCTCATCCTAAATACTGCATCACTAAAATTGCATGTGTGGCATTTTACCTCAGCAGCCTCAGACTCCTCCTTGTTTGCAGTAAATGCAGGTAATGTAGCCTCAGCGTGACTCTGCAACTTAAATCCATTTATCTTGATCAGTTGTATCATCTTCTACTCTGTTTAATGTGACTGCTTTTTATGAATTTATATAAATTAAAAATATATTTCAGGTTTTGTGAAAGGTGTGTATGTGTGCACATTTTATCATATGTACTCACTGCTTTTAGAGTTGAAACAAGACAACTGTATCATGGCCAACCAATGGAGAACATATATGCTCCTTTGGAATTACGTTAGTATGAAAGATGGCTTATTTGGAAAATCAATTCTAAATTTGTGAAATTTTGATGAATTATGAAGTCAAGACCTTACAATATAAAGTAATACAGGTAATGATGACATAATGTGATATATGCTGTGTGTGTGTGTGTGTGTGTATCAGTGTGTGACCCATGACCCTTTGACCTCTGGAGTCATTTCCAGGCCATAATACTGTAACAACAAAACCTTCTGAGACATGGGGAGAAGTATTACTACTCTTAGAAAACTGTCAGTTCATGCAACTTGACACTAGAAGGCACTAATACCTGCTTCTCTGGTATAACTGCTAAAAGAATTGTGCAAAGATATAAAATATTAAGACACAAAAAAACAGATGTGTAAAGTAACACAATTAAAACCTGGTGAGTATTCCCAGTCATGACTGCATTATAATCTTTCAAATGTAGGAAATGTATTCTGAATAAAATTCCTTAAAATTTTGTCAAAATCTTTTTATTTTCTTACATAAAGAAACCCTTTACCTTAATGAAAACATCTTGCAAATAAAATAAATTAAATTTATATATTGGTGACTGTACTACAATGTAGGAAACACCAAAGTCATGGATTCCATACCCAGGAAGAACACTAATGTATGCCTGTACAGTAAGGTGCTTTTTGATAATCAAGTAAATGTGAACAAGATAAACATCTATTTTACATAACACATACAACTTGGTCACATAACACGTACCAAAGCAAGTACTGGGGCCTGGCTTGTCCTCTTGTCTTTCACCCTTCCCCTGTTGTGTCTTCTCCACCCCGCTGCTCCCCTCTTCCTCCTCCTCCCCCTCCTCCTCACTGCTGCAGCTGAGCTGCTCCAGGTCCAGTGTGCTGACCATCGTGGGCTGGGGATTTGATCTTCTTAGCTCCCTCAGGGCTTTTAAATTGGCCCTCTGCTTGGCTTTCCACAGAAGTTCAATGTAGTCATGTTTCTGGATTAACATAAAACATTTCAGGACAAGGTCCTTAAAGCACACCACTAAACGCATACATTTGCCATCTACTTCCTCAGTCAATTTCTAAGAATAAAAAGATACTAACCGTGGGCAGATTGTGCATATATACAAGGTGTCTGTCCAGTCGTACAAGGTCTTTTGATTTACAAACTGGACAGTCCAGCTTGCCACAATGACTGAAAAAAAACTCCAATATTAAAAACACAAAACTATTGAATAGGTAAGTGCACATTTATGGAACATGTTTT
>LKNJ01006026.1:0-19698 GCA_002120245.1 Maccullochella peelii | reverse complement strand
TTTACTGTAGATGGTGTAACCTGGCAGCGGAGCAGGTAATGTGACTGAGGAAATGAACCCGCACTGACCGCACCGCGCTCAGCTGCTACAGTTACATCATTTGAGGTAAAGTTTATACCGTCAAAACTACGGTGTGTTTTGAAAAATACCAATTATAATATCAAGAATCAGGCTTGGCCTCGTGTGTGTGTGTGTTGGTTGGTGGTGTGGGACCGGGGGGGGTCCCAATGGGTCATGCCTGCTGTTAAAAATTAACAAATCACAGACTAGTCGTAGTGATGTCATCAATTTGTGATAGAAAGCTTTCATTAAAATGCTGAGGCCATGGTGTTTTTATCAGGCAGTGAGGGTCCAACTTAAACACTGTTGTGTTATGGGAAGTGTAGGAGGGAGTTTGGAGTTTGACCCATATCAGGGGCTAAAGGTCAGGATATCTCGGCCTCTGCTGCTTTGATTTTGACCTTTTTTTCAAGTCCCCCAACCTTATGTGCAATACTAAATCACCGGAGTACTCCAGTAACTTTTCAATGAAGTATTAACATTTAATAGTGGGACAACCAAATCAATATTTCACACAACATTAATATATAATATAACACCCTGCCAAATCACAGCAGCAGTTCAGCTGGCATGCAGTGAAATGTGGGAGTGAGGCAACATCTGCATCTCCCACTCTGGTCCTTCTGGTCCGGTCTGAGGATTGTCTGCTGAAAGAGGGATCAGAGTTTCAGATGGCAGATGGATGAGACTATGCCAAACTCGTAACTCTTTAACAGCCTCTTTGTATAATGTAACACTCCAAACTGAAGAAGAGAATGAAAAACATGAAATAGTAACTCAATGACTCTAGAGAGAATGATGGAGAGAGAGGGAAAAAATACATTTTTAAGTGGTGTGATTTTATGAACTGCTTTCGAGGTGCAGAAACCCCTGGTTGATTCAGCTGATAGCAGAGCCTCCTTTTTCATATTTTTGACTGAACTTTGACCTTTTCTGTGCAAAATCAGATCAAAATCAATCAACTTTGTTTCTCTTTTGAACCAACTGCTGAAGCCCGGCGACTGGGACTGCAAAGAATGGCGTCTGTTTGTGTAGGTCACTTTATTAATGGTGCCGAAAATATGAAACCGTACTGTTAATTTAATCGAAGGTTACAAACTCAAAAGGTCTGTTTAACATGAGATAAATCCTCAGTCTCAGACCTCTGTCCTGTAGTTTTAGCTGTCATTCAACAGTTCATGATATTCTTATGTGAATGTGGAATATGTACAGCGCTGCTATTTGGTGTCTAGGCTCTGACCTTGTTACTTCCGTCAAGAACGCACCAAACTCAGCACAGCAGGGAGTGGGGACTGATGATAACGTTTTTTTCACATTCAAATTCACATCTTTGTTAAATTCCCACAGAAAATGTCTAAAAAAAAACTTTTCAATTTGTCATTGTGAATAATATTTTATGTTCTATTATTTAAGTAGAGGTAATAGATAAGTCCTTGCTGTGCTTTTTTCCTCTCCCTGCACTTCACTTTCCATAGTCTGATTTACAAAAGCTGCAGCACTGAAAGCTATTTGTCTACTTAACAGAACCATGTATTGCACTTTGTCCCACTGCATGGACTACAGTCAAGTTCTGCTAAAAAATACAATATCCTTTGCCAGCTCATTTAGTCCACCTAGCAAAAAGTTTATATATCTGCAGAGCAGAACCGTGTATTGCACGTATTGTACTGGGCTTTGTCCATTGATTTTAGCTTATAAATAACAATGAATGAAACTTAAAACTAAAACTCCACATTTTTTGACATATGCTTAAGTGAAAGAGGCAGGAGAAATCCAGGAAAACCAATTGGATGTTAAAGGGAATTATTTATTTATGCATTGTTGATTTCACTTTGACCTGAACTGATTTTTTATTTTTTGAGAGAGCATGTGATGATCATAATCCAGTATTTGTTAAACCGGCTCTGGACATGAGATGCTGAAAGCCAAGATGTCCCAATAAATAACAGCAGCTCAAACACATAAGTTCTGCTAAAGAAGTTAAAGTAACATGGCTAAATCACGTCAAACTATTAAACAACATATTAACAAGTTATCAGCTGTTTATCTGTTATACACCCAGCGTCCTCTTCACTATAGTTTCTCACAATGAAAAGGAAAACATAGTTCAAATTCCAGATTTTCACCTTTTTGCCACCTCATTCACTCTGTTCTCTACAGCCTCAAACTGAGGGCAAATTAATAAGCTCTCGGCTCAAATTTGTGAACTGTGAGGGCAAAATCATTTTTTAGCTCACCTTATTGATGTTTAGGGTTCACCGGCCCCCTAACATAATTGATGGAGCCCAGAACCTAAATGTGTGCCATCATTGGGGTCATGGCCTGCAAAGGCAAATCTAACAAGAACTCCCTGTAAAAAACAGACATCATGAAAACATCCATTCTTAAGGGAGACAGACAGGGAACCTTCAGGAAATTAATTGGACATTTTGAAAAACAACAACAAACAAAACTCTCTCTCTCGCCCTGTTGCTCTACAGTTGAGCTCTGGGATTATTTTAACGGCACATTTGACCTCAGCTTTCTTTCCTTCAGGCTCTGATTTGTTCTCTGTCATTACTGAAGCGGCTCCGACCTTCAGCCACCGTGAGTAGAGCTCAACACAGTCCACCAGACAGACTCTTGATCACGGGGTCACGGCCTAAAAGGGCTCAGAGATCAGCTGCCCTCTGCGCGCGCGCTCCGGGAGGTCTGACCCGCTCTTCCTCGGCTGTTTTGTAATGAGGGAAGTCTGTTTGTGTTTTGATGTTTTCCTCCCAGCGGCTCAGAGGGAAGTCTGTTTGTGTTTTGATGTTTTCCTCCCAGCGGCTCAGAGGGTGCTGGTATTATTCTGCATCTGTCTTCGCCCTGTGGACCCTCAGTAGCCTGAAGCTAACCTTGCATCAGCCTTTTGGCTCCAGGGTCGCCTCGGATGTTATGAAGCCTTTGTTGAAATATTTGCCCTTGGGACAGTGTCTTTTCTCTGAACTGCCTGTGAGGACTTTTAATGCATTTTATTTGTGTGTGCTGGACCATTTTTCAGTGAAGGCAGACAGGAAAGATGGGAGAAAAACTGAGAGTGATAATGTGTTGCAAAGATCGCAGGACAATTTTGAACCCAGGAAGTGAAATCTAGCCAATTGTGCCTGCTGAGAAAAGTGCCTTTTTTGCCCTGAATTGAGCCTCCCAGGAGCAATCCTCCCAGGCTTTGTGCTGTTGCTAACAGGTAATTCTTTTGTTCCTAGTTCCAATATGCTGCCCGAGTTAGTTACCAATACCAAAATGATGCTTTTTTTCAAATACCTTACTTTGAGAAACAGAAGTGTGTTTTTTCCTACAAACCACTTTTTGTCTATTAACAATTTTGCAGCCAAACTTCTCAAATGTTCTCAAAACAAGCAGCAGAAAGTAAAATAAAGTTTGAAATTTGGCAAAATTATGATTCAAATCAAAAACTGTCTCATCAAAACAAAGTAGAGGATGATCTGAGCAGTCATTTGATGCCAGCTTTTGCAGTACCAAGAAAGTTTTCAGTTTCGATACTCAGCCCTGCTCCTAACAAGCTGCATCATGCTGTAGTTTACTGATGGCACACGTCAGGGTAATGGCCACAGTTCAGATTAGAACCTGCAACTCTTGACAAAGAAGGCAGGATTTGCAGACAGCCTGAGAGGAAGGTCTACCTGGGAGCCTCAGCTCAGGGTCTATATTCCCTGGGCCACTGGCACGTATGGGATATTTATTCAGTTGTTAGCAATGTCACCTCCTTAGCTGAATTTCAAAAGTTTTTATTACCCGTTGCTGAGTAAGGATGGGTACAGCGACCCAGCTTTGCAATGGAACAGGTCTCATTTTATATGCACTGGGGATTCATATGCATGTGTTTGGTAGCATACCTAAGCTTTGCAAAAGACAGTAGTGACACAACAAAATGTAATTAGTGCACTGAAATAATGTCCTTCTGGGACGACTAATATGCTGAAGCATTTTCTGCCGCAGGTATAAAAATGCTGGCCTGGTTCCAGACCTCTGAGTCGCTGCCCACATCTCTAATTAGACCCGTGATTCAAATTGTCTGGTGTGTTCATTGACAGCTGTTTCCAAACACGATGTCAGACAGACTGAATGCAGTGTCTTTGATGTCTCCAGTCATAATGCTACAGAATCAGCTGATGCTAGGACGTCTAGCAAAAGACATTCAACTTGTAGCGAGCAAAACAAATCACAAAGTTCCTTGTGATGTACGAGAAATTCCTGTTTACGGCAGCCGTAATCTGCAGGAAATACTGTAAGGGTGATTTGCTTTTTCAACGTAGTTTGGCTTCTTTTCTCTTATAAATTAAATCATATGACAAAAAAAACTGATGACCTGAAGCCGAGAACTGCAATCAGAATTTTAATCAATAAAATAACCAACCCTGGTGTTTGTGTGTATGTGTATGGCAGCCCTGGAAGGGTGGCTTCTTATCAACCACTGCATCCTGGGAAAGGTTCTGCTGTGCCTCAAAATAATGGATTTGAGGAAAATAAATTAATTTGTTATTTGTTTGCTTAAGTGAAAAGTGAAAAAAACATGATGAACATGAGTGACAATATAAATGAGTTCTTGCACTTCCATTAGTGTCCATTAAATAAAACAGAAACCCCAAATGATCTTATCATTTTTGGGATGGCTTGTGATTTGCATGCTATGTCACTGTGAGTGGTGATGATAACGGCCCTGGGAAGCCCCATAAAACATGTCTCTAATATTTGATTTTCATTTCTAAGAAAGGTTTCTTATGACTTGGGGATCCATAACAAGTCGTGAGTGGCAGCTCTGAGGCTGCAAGTTTCTAACTTCTGTCACTGCAGGGACATAGTTTTAGAACTTTATGCAATAAAACCCTCTCCTGTGTCAAGACTGATCAAAGTTCTTTTATGATTTTCTGTTGCATAAAAGTCCTATTTTTAGCACTACTACTTGGCAGTACAGATGATGACAGCATTATATGGTGTCTATGGCAACATTAGATTATCAGGTTCATATCACAGAAGGACTGTGCAGTGACAAGGTGTCTTAACTGTTTAACTTCACTGGAGGCCTGTTTGAGTTTTAGTGCAACACAGAATTAAACATATTGGTCCGTGGTAAACCTCGACTAACAGTTGAGAACCTGAGAAAATATCTTCACGTGAAACTACCTGGGTGATCTTCATCTTTATGTTTCATCAAAGCTCTCGCAGGTTCAGTCATATATCCACCCCAACAGCTTCAGTCTGACTTTTATTTCCAGCTCTCCTTCCCTCAGAGTGGACACCGTTAAGCCGTAATAAGACCATAAAAGACACTTCAGAGTTACTGCATAGGGGGACGTCACAGCGAAGAATTTATTCAAGGCGAGACAGAGGCAGCCTACATTTCATGGTTTTATCTGCAGTGAATAGGAAATGTGCTGGTGTGCGAGCGGCCATTGGATTCCTGTCAACTGACCACGTTAAGGAGATGATGAAGAATCCAGTGACTGCAGCTACTACTAACTTGTGTGTTTGTTGGTGCCCCTCTCTGCTATAAAATGAGTGGCCGACAGAGGGGACACTTGTAAGAATCCATGTGAGTTTTGGAGAGTTGGAGGGAGTTTACTTTGTCTTGTTTGTGTAACAGCAACATTCAAAAAATAAGGTGCAGGAATAAAAAAAACTGGTGTTGGTGTCCTTCAGCGTGTTGAATGCACATCCCCTGATTACTGAAGGTGTAGTCTTGCATAGCCAGACCTGTCTCCTTCATTTATGTTTAGTCGCAGGTTTTGGATGTGTGTTTTTGTGTCACTCACACCTGGCTGGCTTCAGGGTTCGGGGACATCTCCCGCAGCCTTGTTTCAATGCTGACATGACTCCAGGCACCAGCGGTCATGAAGCCAGATTAGATTGGAAGCATGGCGGAGGGAAGGCGCTCTCTTCCCCTCTGCTGCGGGCGTCTGCAGCTGGCACCGTCCCTGACAAACAAGGGGCGTTCAAGAGCCCTGGCAAAGCCGTTTGCAAAGATCACGACTGGCATTGTTTGTTTTCCAAAGGCAGTTATATGTCAGTGACAGGCAGTCTGTGTCCTATAGGCAGTAGAGGAGTGTAATGCGCTCTCTGTTTTTATCCCCCCAACACGTAATGGGCCATCTGTGAGAGAGAGAAGGCGAGTGCAGTTAGTGCTAATGTAGTCATAACATCTAGCATGGAAGCATAACCGACAGCCATGATGCCATTCTTTCATCACTGATGGCTGAATTTACTCTAAGGTGACTTTCACAGTCATCCAAGATCTGTTCATGTGGTGAAGAGGAAGGGGAAGGTGGGAAAATAACGGATGGACTATGATGCGATTCTTGTTGAATCAACTCTATTGTAAGTTTTGTGGTGGGGTTGTGATATCATAAGATGTAACACACACCCAGATGTAATACATAAATGAGTAGTATACAGTATATTATACAGTATACAGTCAATGCAAAGACACGAGTGGATGCATCTTCATCCTCTCTGGCACAAACTGAGACAAAACAGTCCAGACCAAATTTGCACAAATAAAGTGAGGCGTAAATTCACTTTGCGTTCAGTCTGAACACTCCACCACCACCATCGTCATATTTTGGAAGAATGGTGTTCATCCAAGCCCTCAGGAACAGTGCTGGACTGTGAAGCAATTTTAGCGTAGTGGCCACTCAGAGTCAAGTGACTCTGCAATGACACAGGCTCAAAATCTATTTTTCCCATACACAATCATAGAAAACGAGCAAATGGTGAATACATTTTTTGGACATGACAGGCATGCCCAAATGACTCTTTGTGTGATCAGAATTTGATCCATTAGGACAATAACATTTGGAAAGTCTAGAAAAGCAGTATATGTAAAATGATTTTATGCCATTCATGTGTGCGGGGAGCCAAGGGGATGTCTTGGACAGAGGAAGTCCCGATCATGGATGCTCTCAACCGACTTGGCCAGAGAAGGACTCAAATGCACATGTTCTTTGGACCCAAAACCATGTAAACCTCCTAAATCTCCTACTGTCACGAAACATTGTCGGTAGCTGCATCACTGCCAGTGGACTTATGTGGAAATTTAAAGTTAAGTATCTGTTGCTCTGTTGCTTCTTTGCACCTAAGATGGCATTTGTGCTTTTAAATAAATGAATGTTGTCTCTCTGATCGACATGTACCCAGTGATGTTAGCACTAAATCCGAGGATGTTGTGGTTACGTACACCCCTGACACCCCTGCTCCTCTTGTTCTGTATTTTTTGGCCTCTCTGGTGGAGTGGAGGCCTGTAGAAGAAGGCACCACTTCTACAGTGGAAACCAATTTTTTTAATACACCTTGACACGTATTCATAAAATTTCCATCAGCCTTTATTGCATCTCCTCTTTTTTGATATGCCAACTTTTCCACCTCAGCTAACCAGATAGCTGTTTGGGTTTTTTTTCAATATTTCTATACATTTCCCCCGGCTTTTCCCCGTTGTTTTATGTACAACAGATGGTTGGATATTTAAAAAGATCATATTAAGGGACTTCACATTGGGTCACGACTCTAAATTGAGGCCCTCACATTTCCTTCCTTCCCTTCCACTTGTTTCACTTTGACTTGAACAGCTGTAGAGATGCTGATTAATGCACACCCAGGAAAGCAAACACGACAAACACGACTCGTCCCACCTACACGTCCTGTTCTAATTGTCAGGATGGATTTTTTTTTCTGTTTGTTTGTTGTGTAAATACTCTGCTGCTTGTCATTTGCCCGAGCGCTGCCCTCGTTTGTGTTTGTGTCTGCCATATGGCTCTCTCATTATCATTATAACAGGCACTGATTGAATGGGAGGGGTCCACAGTGAGGATTTTACCATAAGTAAATGAAGGAAAATTCAGCCTGGATACAGGCCAGGTTTTCAGAGACACGCTAGGTTTTGTTGTATCCAGTTGTGTCGTGTTTGTTTGTTTCTGCATTCAATAAGCTACATCAAGGTACTGCATACTTTACTGTATTCATTCATTCATTCATATATTACCATTAAAAGGGAAAATAAACACCTGCCTGACAAAAGTAAAACCATGACTTTGACAGAAGAAAATGAAGGATTTGAAGGAGCTGAGTATTAGCATCCGTCGTGTCCCGGATTCATCTTTTACTTTGCTTGCAGAGATTTGAGGCTGAAACCAAACCCCCCCCAGGAACAATTTTGTAATGGCCACACTCAGAATTGCAGGTCATGTGACGCTCACTGGCCCAAAAATACTTTTTATGCATGCATGGCTAAAGGAATGGCTGTAAAAACACCCCAAAATGACTCCTTGTATCAGTCTTTGAATCATTAAAGAGCCATCGTTAAAAAAATTCAATAAAAAATGAGACAACACTTCTTGGATCTGACGGCGATGTGACATGAAACTGATGCGCGGGAAGGCAATCGATTTCCAAAAAGAGGAATGAATTCCGAAAAAATCCGCCACAGGGCGTCACTAACGTACAGCCACATCAGGCTCCTTCTTTACACCTGTAAATGGTGAATGACTTCACTCACATAGAACTTTTCAACCTTAACGTTTCCCAAAGCGCTTTACACATTCACACACCGATGGAGACGGAGCTGCCATGCAACTATTCCATACTATTCCATACAACGTACTCCATAAGCCTATATATATACACCAATACAAGTAAATTAACCCCTGCGAATAAATAAAAAATCACAAATGAAAAAATATACATTAATGAAAAAATTAAAAGAAAAAGAATACATACATGAAAAATGGTCGGAGGTTGTGGAATAACACCTCCCTTTTTTGTGGGGGTTCATTTAAACTGACTATTTTGATAATCAGTTGATTGTTTAAACAACCAATCCATTAATTGAGAACATAATTGGCAGATTTATTGATTATGAAAAGAATGATTAATTCAAACCAGTAGACACTGACACCTGCACATCCCCAGTGTCCATCAACATCCAGCGCAGAAGGCATCAGTTTGATCTGGGATGGATCTCACAGCTGCCTGTTCTCAGCCTGCTGCTGCAGTGATAGATGGTGTGGTAGCCGGAGATGATGTTATCTCATACTGACACCAAACACACACACACACAGAGCATGCTAACTTCTCCTGTCTGTCTCTCTCCGTTTAGCCCTTCTATATGCCACCACTCACTGTCTTTCTCCAGAGAAACAGGAATATTTTGACGTGTTTACAGCCTCAATAATAATCACTATAAATTACTATCGGCTGATATATCGTTACCACATCCCCAAACATCAATATCAGAATCGGCCTTGGAAAACCTGTATCAGTCGGGCTCTTAACTATAGTGCAGATTGTAACTGCGTATATCAGAAAATATAATCATTCAAAACACATCTCACCTTTTCAAAAACACACTGTCCTCATTTAGAAATAAGGCGTTTTTGACTGAAGTTGGGTTCTCTTTTGAGAAAGAAGGATTTGAATCGTCCATTAGCCCTGCAGGCTCCCCGTCCCCCGTCTTGTTTATGTGTCCAGTGGCTCATTTTGCTCTGTTCTGCCCAGATCCACCTCCAGCTCTCTTTGACCTGCTGTAATGAGATGGAGGAGAGCTAAATATATTTCATGATAATGTGCAATATCACTGTCCTGTTGTGAGACTCGAGCCTGAGGCCCCCCAGGCCCCATCCAGCCCCTGACCCTCATCGGCTGTACATCAAGTCCAACACACACCTTCACCCTCCTCCTCCTCCTCTTCCTCCTCCTCCTCCTCCTCCTCCCTGGGTTTAATTGACAGAGTTATTAAAAAGAAATGACTACAAAGACAAAAATAAAGAACAGAAGTGGAGGCGAAGTGAGAAAGAACCAGATGGAAAAAGGAAGGTGGAGGGAGAAAAGAAGGTAAAGACTGATGTCTGAGCACTGTGAGGGGCTGAGAAATGAAATGGCAGAAAGATGGCAAATTTGAGATTTAAGAGAGCTTTGTGAGAGTGGAAGAAGAGAAGGAGCATGGCAGGAAGACGATAGTGGAAGAGATGAGGGAAGGAGGGAAAGATCGGGGATGAGGTGGCAGATGAAAGAGTAGAAGGTCGAGGGACTGTGAGGGTAGAGCTGCTGCATGAGCAAAAGATAGAAAACAGGACCTGAAGCTGCTTACTTTCAGTGGATCTTGTGGCTTCCTCAGATACAAATGTATGTCATTTTGTTGGTAAATGGATGGAGGTGCGCTGCTGCCAGACGGATGGCACCAATTTCCCTGCACTGGGCCACCTGGAGCATATTCTGCAGTGACTTGCAGGAGGCTCCTTATTTTAGAGGATGAGGTGACGTTTTGCTCCTAAATCTGGCTTGCGGCTAATAGCAGTCATTGCATTTAATGAAGGCCGGCAAACAACACGTTTCACATGTAACCAAATGTCTACAATTGCTCTTATTCTCCCACTGTGTCATAAAGTGCCTGTTGAAGGAAGATATCATAAATGGAAGGAAAATCAACTCACTGAAGTTTAAAGTTGCTCCTTTAACTTTTTGTCAATCTGAAACAGCAGGAAGACGTTCGCTGACACTAGTGTTCAATATACACAAAAATACAATTCTTTACTCTATAAAACGTCAGGAAATAGTAAAAATAGATCTATAAATGTTTGGTTTCGTACAGTCAACAGTCTAAATCCCAAAGATATTCAATTTACACGTCACACGTTTTCATTTGAGAAGCTGGAACTGAAGAATTTTGACATTTATGAGTGTAATATTTAAAAAAAATCAAACTTGTTGTCATCCATCCATCATCAGTTAGTCCACTAACCAACTGATCATTTCAGTTACTGTAAAACAAATAGTAAAAATCCACATGGATTCCTGATTTCTGTGTATATAGTGACAAAGTACTTTTAAACTAATAAGCACAGCGTCACACTGTGATGTGATGCTGTTCTCTGTTGCAGCCACAGTTTGGTGAACATATTTATTAATGAGTTACAAACTTACTCAATATAATTTACCATTCAGCCTCCATCTCTGTTAATTATAGAGAAGCATGCAACCTGACATTTTGCAGTTTGCTTGCAGTCTTTCATCTTGTTAGACAATTAACTTTGGACGGTGTTGAATTGCTCTGACACACTGTGGATGTGCAGATACAATCTTAATTTAAATTGCATGTTTTATTCCTGGGAGAGAAACCCAGCTGAAGTGACACATGATCTATAGCACAACGTCTACATGAATCATACAACTTTTTAAACCAGCACCAGAATCTCTTGTCTTGGGACTTTTGTATTTAACAGATGCTGGATCAGTGAACTAAGAACATTTGATTTTGGTAAGCAGTGTCTCTTCCATCCCTATGTTTATTTGCATCAAGAGTGCAGGTCCTCTGCAGATTGCTTTGTCTTCATGAAAATATACCTTTAGACTTTATTTTCTTTTAGGCTACAGTATGTGCTTGATGGGTGTTGCTTGTTTCATTCATGGCCAACTGAAAAATGCAGTCTATAAAGTGTGTATATTTCTCCTGGTCTGCATGTTTCTTGACATTTCGAGGCCTTTCAGATTGGGATTTGCTACATACAAAACATTATTTCACGTGTTTCATGTACTCCAACATCTGTCTTTTTTCCAATCAAATATAAAACACACTAATTTTATTATTAGCTAGTAGATTAGCGAGTAGAAATTTTAACAACTGGTGTTTTGCCTTTTTAAAGTGTGAATGTGTCACTTTCTGTGCATCGGCTCTGATTTGAGCTTAATTAGCATTGTCATCCAGAAATAGCAGCTCATAAACAGCAAGTCCAACCACTGCGCATGTGCAAACGAGTTAGCCGACTGTCTTTTGTACTTGTGATATCCAGTACAGTCAGAATAATACAGCTTTATGGTTTGTTCTGACAGCACTTGGTGGAAGTACTGGGATTTACAGTAAGAGTTACAGTAAAAGCAGTGAGAACACGTTAAGGTTCGTTGGGGAGGGGGAGTCCAGAGAGTTTGTAAAGCAAAGTTTGCCTTTGGGCGGACATGTATGTGTATATACTGTTCGTGTGTGTGCGTTGGGAGGGAGGGCTGACAGCTCTTGTGAAGAGGCTTTTAAAGGTGGTGGGTAGTTGAAGTCCTAATGGCCCAGTATGGTCTCCCAGAGGAACGTTTTTGGAACAGATGGTTGGTTGGGTTATAGACCTAATAGAAAAATACATCAGAGGCTCCACAGCGGTTTAAACTGCTGCCTTCACCTCCTCCAGCAGCTCAGCAGCCACATCTCCTGACTGACAGTCTGGAGAGAAACTCCACTTCTCTATACGGAGCAACCAAGAAACAGCAGTCGACTACAGTAGTCAGGAGCATCCAGATCAAATGAATTTATTTATTTAGTTACACATCAGATTTGTGGGAGAGAAACAAGTTCAAATTTAATAGTAAATACAAACACTTCCATTAGTTTCCTGCTGACACATGGTTGGCTTTTTTTTTTTTCAGAGTATATTGTGTCAAGATTTTCTTCTGCTTCAGGCTGCATACTCTTTTTCTGATCAAATGGCACTCTGGGGGACAGTTTAGCTACATGAATCAATCAATCATGAATCTGAACCTGATGATAAGCAAACAACATCAACACCCTTTCCCCTCATTGTTAATTGTCCTGCATTTTGTAAACTTCCACAGCCACTTACGACCCAAGACCTTGTAAGCAACAAATCACTCGATCTAACAGTCTAATCCGTACAGCAGCAGCACACTGCAGTATTTCACTCTCTGTATCAATATGTGGTATTTCACCTTGGCTGAGTAGCTCACTGTACATACATGCACGTACAATAACCACAGGTTAGACTTGTTAAAAGCTGGGCAGCACTGTGGGTTCCCCTCCGGCTCTGTAATATCTCTGCAAGTCTTTATAATACCTTATTTTCTCCATAATACCCATAATTCCCTGCCACCAATAGCTCTTGTCTGGATAAACAAAATAACTTCTCAGTGGCAGATGGCCTGAAATTAGAGTATGAATGCTATCTGATGGGGTTTATAAAGACTGTTAATCTTTCTTCTCCAATTTTACTTTGTTTTATTTACTCTCCTCACTCGGGGCGTTTTTCTTTATCCACCACATTTCTCTCTCGGCCCCCGTTTTCCTCTCCTCCTCCTCACCCCAGTTTTCTGTCTTTCACTCTCTCACTCTCCGATGCTGCTGTTCCTTATCAGTACCACTCGCCCGCCGACATGAAATACCATTAAGTGAATCTTCACGAGGCCTGCAAATACCACTGATTTATCCCGCTGCATGCTTCATAAGTTCCTGATAGATCTAAGCCACAGACGACAAAAAACTGAGGGAGGGATAAGAGCGAACGCAGAGAGAGAGAAGGAATCTGAGAAGGACAAATGAGGCAGAGGAAAGGAACAGAGGAACAAGAAAGGGAAGGGAGAGAGGGAGAAAAGGAGGACCAAAGGAAAGATGAAAAGATGAAGAAAGGGAACAGGGCAGATGGAGAGAGATGCAGGAGCAAAAAATGGAGGAAAGGAACAAGGCGGGAAGGAGGCAGGGAATAAGAGAAGGAAAGCTGAGGGAAAGGAAAGGAAGGAATAGAGGAATGAGTGAAATAAGAAAAGAAGGGAGAAGGAAATAAGGGAAAGGAAAGTTGCAATGAAAGATAATAAAGGTGGAGAAAAAAGTAAATGGGCAGAAACAGAAAAGAAAATTAGTTAGAAGTGAGAGAGAGTGAAAATGAAGGGAGGGAAGCAAAATGAGGAAAGGATGGAAGGAAGGGGAAAAGAGAAGAGTGGAGGAAGAAAACAAGGAAGGCAAGGAGGAAAGGAAACAGGGTAAATGAGGGAAGATGAATAAATGAAGAACACAGGAAGTGTGAAGGGTGAGAAAATAAAGGGAGATGAACGAGAAGATGGTACAGTCGAGAGAAAGAAGTATAAGGAACCATGAAAGGACAAAGGGAAAGATGAGAGGAAGCAAAAAGGAAACGTGCAGGTAGATACGAAAATATGAAGAAGAAAAGAAGAAAAGATCTGGGGGGGTTAATGAAGGGAATAATGGGGGGATGAGGGAAAGGTGAGTGGAGAAGATGAGGTAGAGGGAAAGATGAGAGGATGAAAATGAGGGAGAGAAGGAGGCAAGTAGGAAAGGAAATGGAGGGAAGAAGGATAAATGGGGATGGAGGAGAAAGGGTGGAGTGGAAGGAAATGGGAGGAGGCAGAAAATGATGGAGGGAAGGACCAAACGGGGGAAAGATGAGTGGTGGATGTAGGGCAGAGATAAACAGAAGAGTGGAGGAGGAAAATGAGGAAGGCAAGGAAGAAACAATGGGATGTGAGAGAGCAAGGAGTTCATTGAGAGTGGGAGAGAGGAAAGAGAGGATGATCTGGAGATAATGAAGGGGTGGCGGGAAAGAATAGCAAAGTAACAAGGTGGTATGGGAGAGAGAGGTAGGGAAGGAATAATGAAAGGAAGGGCAAAAGAAAAATGACAGGAGGAGAAAAGGGAACAAGCAGAAGTAGATAGGAATGGAGGAGGCGGAATGAAGAGAGGGAAACAAGGAGGTGAGGGAGAAAAAACAGGAGAACTGAAGAAGAAAATGAGGAAGGCAAGTAGGAAACAAGAAGAATGAATTGGAGGAGGGAGGATGTAGTGGAAGGAGAGAATAGAGGAATGAGAAGATGGTATGGGAGAGAGATGTGGGAGGCAGAAGAAAGGAAACAGGCGGAAACATGAAATGAAGGAAAGAAGCGTGGGGGAAAATCTGAATGGCGGGAGGCAGGGAATAAAATGAGTGATGACAGAGGAAGGATGGAGTGAAGGGAAAAACTCAAGGGATAAGAACGTGGGAGAGAGAGTAGGAAAATAATTATGGAAAGAAAAAGGAGTGGAAAGATAAAGGAGAGAAAAAAGACGTGGCACCGGAGCAGAAGAAAGAGTGAACCAAAGAAAGAGGAAGGAGGGAAAGAAGAAGAAAAAGAGAGGAAGAAAGTGAGATTATCACCGAGGTCACATTTAGGAAACCTACTGATGAAATGATTTCAGAGGAGGAGGTGTAATATTTTGCTGGAGGAAGTCGAAATAAAACCCCGGGATGGGTTTTATCGATCCCTCATGAAGTCTGTTTGTACAGCTTTACGAGGCAAATAGAGAGAGAGGAAGATGATGAGAGGAAGGATGGAGAACAGAGTGGTAAAGAGCGAGTGTGGAGGCGGAGAGCGCTGTGTAAATGCAGGTGGGCCGTATTGATCTGATTCTGCAGGATCCTCATCGACTGAGCAGCAGATGAGGACTGATTACACCGCAGTTAAGAAGCACATGAAAGGAAACGCTGGTAACGGGCAGACAGGTTCCCTCCTCCCCCTCTGTGACCATTAATGGCTTTGAAAATAACTTCATGAATACAGTCGCCTGTCTGATGTGTGACCTGCGAGGCGGTCCAATCGAACACGCAGGTGTGGAAAGTCACAGATAGAGAAGAGAAAAATCGCTTGTCTGTCACAATGTGGTAATCCCATTTACACATGTCATTGCACATGTCTCGTGACTTGATGAAAGCCAGAATCGATTTTATACACTTTTAATTTTATACACTTAAATGTATCCACATATAGACATCTTCATGAGCCAGATTACAAATCTGTCTTTGTTTTCCCACCCGGATGCAAATCCCCAATGGGGAGCAGTCCAGAGGGTACTGATGCCCCTATGGTCCTCAGTATGTGAAGTGCTTGTCGGATTTAACAGCATCTTAAACCCCCTTTCTGTTGGTGAAACTGGGGGGACTGCGTCTGACAATTTTTGTAACTTTCCAAAACAAGCAATCTGACAATGACGCCCACTTCATTCAGCGATTGGTCAGGTGTATGGAGGTGTGAAAGTAGGCAGGATTTGAACTTCTCTGCGGCCCTTCAGAACACTTTATAGCTGCTAGCATGTCATACAGTTCCTGTGAAGCAGACTGAGACCTTAAAGCTTTAAGAATGCCACAAAAAGACAGTAAAATAAAATCTTTGTTAGCCTTACATTTTTTACATGCCAAAAACATTTTAATGAGCTGGCCTACCACACAAACATAGATAGAGTCCAAATAACACGAAAGTTTGCAGACTAAACTGTCCAAACAATTGTTTTTATTTGCTTCTCCAGGCATAGATCATTTCAATATTGCCTGCCACTTTCACAGAGGCAAGACCCTGTTACTGACATAGATCCGGTGGACAAGAGTAAAGATTACGTGTGTGGCACGGAGAGACGGATGCGTTTACACCTTTTCAACAGCTGGCTAGAATCTGTCTGAAAATCTCTATATAATCATGCTGTGGCATTAGCTTTCAAACCGAACCATGTACGATTGTTTTTAGATTCATCTGGAAGTGCTTAGTCAAAAGCAGCCAGGCTTGCTGTAGATCCATGATGAAGTTTCATCCAAAATTCTTCTTCAGTTCTGAGTCCATCCTACAAAGGTTGAATGCCTGGGACTCCCAACCAGTTACTCAGAACTAAACAAGCCTTTCAGACGAGAACCATCATCCAGGTCATGGGATATCTAGATGTGCTGAGAATCTTCAGACTACTTTTATTTATTTCTGTTTTAACAGGCAGCTTTTACCTCATTTCAACATAAAATAAAAATACAAAACTAAAGGTGACTGAATGTTCACTGTGGATAGATTTATTATTAAAATCTCTGTGAGTTGATTTTCACACTGTGGGGAAATAAATGGAAACCAGTGGCTGCCCAGAAGGTAGGAAATCGATCTAATGTTCAGTTTGCTTTGGAAAATGGTCAGCAGTGATATAAAGTATATACCAGTCATAGTTAATGGGCTATAACATTAAAGTATAATACTATATTACAACATGAGGTGGCAATTATACCCCTGAGATCTGCACACACCTTTCACTGGACCATTTCAATGCCAACTACTGCCTTCCTTCATTCTTTGTGCTTGGTGCACCAGTTTGCTAAGATAGTGTACCAGTTTCATGCAATTTGATGAAATCACTGATGCATAAACAAAGATTTAAAACATTCCCTGCTTACATGATGTGCCTGCTTGGGTCTATTTTTGAAATCTTGGTCATTATGAAATAGTTTGCACATTGACTCATTCACTGACGTCCACAGTCAACCAGAAATAGATGTTGATGCACTCTGTTGTTTAACTTGGTTTGGACATCAGTGCCAAGAAATGAAATTCCTCAGTCTTGTGTTGGAAAGAACACTGTATCTTTACACAGAGACATTACAAACACATTAACACCACAAACAACATTAAAAGTATCTTGACACTCAAACATGACAACAGCTCTAACAGCCTCCACTCCTCTAGTTTCAGTCTTTTGGTACCTGGCTGCAGGGATTTGCAATTAGTGAGGTCCAAAACTGATGTTGTGTGATCAGGTCTGGCTCGCAGTCGGCCTTCCAGTTCATCACAAAGGTGTTGGATGGGGTTGAGGTCTGGGCTCTGTTCTTTCACACCTAGCTAAACCCATTTCTTTATGGAGCTGGTTTTGTGCACGGGGGCCAATCACAAACTGTTGAAAGAACACTGCTGTCTAAAATATCATTGTACGCTGTAACATTAATTGTCACAAATTGGCCCAAACCATGCAAAACAGCCTCAGAACAAAAGTGACAAAGGATATATAGTGTACACTGTTAAGAAAATCACTTAATTCTACTCTTCATTCATTCATTTAATATGTTAAAACAGACCCAGATTCCTCTTCTGTAAAGTGTCTATTGTAGTAAAGCAGGACAGATGAAGAGGGACATAGAAATCTTCTTTGTTGGTTCTTTATGAAACTGACTCATCAGACTCATCAAATATGTTTGCTTCGAGCATTCAGAAACTATTTAAAGTATAAAATAATGTAACGCTATTTTCAAGATGCACAAATTCCAAATTAATGAACTGAAATGAGCTTAAAACACACACAGAAACACACACACCCTGCCATGCTAATCAGCTCGGCCCGACACTCCTCAAGTCGACATCCCCGGCAGGCCTATTTGCAGAGGCATATCAAACGTCCTGCTCACTATCATTCTTTCCAATTAGAGGCTCGGGACTTCATTACTGCCGCCCCGCCAGCTGCAGGCTTCAAACACTCAGACAGACAGACAGACAGACAGACAACAAGGTTCAGGCTCTTAACTTATCTTTTACAATCTCTGGTGAAGACTGAAGGACGTTACCCACTGTGTGCTCAGCAATGTCCATCTGTCTGTCTGCCTGTCTCACTTTAGCTTTCTCCGTCCCCACTGCTGTGTTTACACCACATGCAGTCATATTACTTTCTAGATTGCTGCGCATCGGTTTGTCTTGTTGTATGTTTGTCCTGTGAGAGGAGGGGGAATTTTTATTAACCCTTCTGCATTACTGTATAATTGACACTACTGCCACTAAGACCCGAGAGACAGAGGAACTATGAAAAAACACCCCATCCATTTTTACACTGGAGTGTGTTCTCGTGTGACTTTAGTAGGATAATAATAGTAAGGTGAGGTTCATTGTTTTCACTTTTACACTTTTAAATTTAAATAAAACTTTAATAAGATATGTGGATTTTTCAAAATTAGCGAATCGAATCCAAAAGTTGTCTTTTCTGCTCCAGGAAGACACTTTAAAGTAAATGGTGTCCTCTTGCAGCGAGGACAGCTCAGTATCTGACTCAATGCTACTTTTTGAAGCTAATTTGAAAAGGTGTTGGCTCTGTGACACATGCGGGTGCAAAATCTAAATTAGGACACATTTTACTGCAGTGTGAAGAACATTATTGAGCTCCTCACATCTCTCTGTTTGTCTCTTTCTCTTCTTTCTTTCTTGTGTTCATGATGATCGGGGGGTGACGAAGTAGAGGTATGGAGGTGGCAGTGGGGAGAGAGAGATGATCAGATGATCTCCTCATGCAGTCACTTTAATCATCTTTGTCCCTGGGTGCTGACTGATTACCACGGCTCAGCTCATATTTCTGAACTATGGTGATGATGATGACTCTGTGTGTGTGTGTGTGTGTGTGTGTGACAGAGAGAGAGAGAGAGAGAGAGAGAGAGAGAGAGATCAGAATCAGAATGGATAAATTAACATTTTTGGCTGACTTGCTACACTATATAGCTATAATTCATGTTATGCGTTTCCCCTGTGCTATCATTGATGCTATTAGTTGCATTGGTATTACTTACACCTGTGCTATCATTAATGTTATGACTTACACCTGTGCTATCAGTGATTTCAGTGGGATTGGGATCATGAAGGCAAAGCATAATAGACACCCGGACCATTCTGATTGGTCAGGATGTTTAAATTGTTGGCAGGTTATGCTAAAGTGATGCGATGAGCGTGGGTTTCATCCTCTACTTGCGTCAAGAAAGCAATCACTTCTTCTGTTTCTCAGTGTGAAATGTCCATCTATCCATCCATCCATCTCTGTCCATTAGCCACACCCGCGTATCCTTTAGAGGGTCGCGGAGAGCTGGAGCCGATCCCAGCTGACAGTTGGCGTGAAGCGTGAAAAGTAATGTGTGTAAATCATCCTCTAGTGTTGAAGTTGTTAACCATGAAGACAGTGAATAGAATTCATGGTCTAGACAGAAAGTTCTTATAAGTATAAGATCTGATATTATATGTAAACTTTAATATGTTAAATAAAACTGAGTCTGCACCTATATATATATATATATATAT
>LKNJ01006025.1:0-19699 GCA_002120245.1 Maccullochella peelii | reverse complement strand
TGAGTGGTGGCAAGGGTGAAAAACAAGATCTAATCAGTGAGGAGGAAAGGAGCCAAAGGGAAGTGAGGAAAATGAGCAAAGTGATGAAGAAAAAGGGAAGGAAACTAGGGATCTTTACTACAGTCCCAATGGGCCATACTGTATATGCTGCTGTCTGCTGTCTCTCATTTGAATTGAAGATAAAGATCGCATCTTATGTGCAAGAAAGAACAGTTTTCTTTATTTCTTTGTAAATCCTTGTGCACCGTTGAGTGTTGAGTACTCTGTACTCAAGTAAAATGTTTTACTAAAACTGAAAGCAGTTTTCCAGTTTATTATATACACTATGAGGATTCTTAATTAAGGCTCACTCAGTTTATTTCTCACTGCTGCTAGTACTAAGACAACTGTAGTGTAAGACAAGTTTGTGCTTGCCCAGGCAGGTAATCACCATCATGGAGTTACTATACCAACTGAGCTACAGATCATAGCAATAGACTTATTTCAGCCTGCAATAACAGATTTCTTTTGGCCACTTGCGGGCAGCGGAAACAAGTTATGAACATATTTACACATCTAGCAGTTAGGGAGCAATATTATCATTTATTTGGAGTCGTGTTTCTGGCCACCAGGCGAATGTAAGACCAATATTCATTCCCTTTTAGCTCTGTTTTTGGTTTCTACCAACTCTTGAGAGAAATATCTGGCTCTTTAACTGGTAAATGCTCCATTATGTTCACCAGCTAGTCGTTAACTGTCTATGTTTGCTGTTTGGTGCTGTACTATTATATGACATAGACTGTATATTTACCTCCCTACACTTTAAACCCATGTTCCCACAGCTGAGTTTTAGCTCGTCCAACCGTTTCACACCAAGTTTCCTCAAACTCTTGTTAGTCACAGGCCACAGCTGCTTTTCAGTAGCCAGGTGCAGGAGATGCAACAGCCAAGAGACTTCCAATCCAAGGCCTCACATCCGCTGCTCTGGTCTCTGCTAATCAAGATGAAGTACTGCAGTCAGGCTGTATACCATTGTTGCTGATGTTAAATGATTTCATTTACACAGCCTCAGATATGTGAGGAAAACAAAATCCCAACAATGATTCAATGTTTGCACGCCCAGAATACCACATTCAGATGATTGATCTGTTTTCATTGTTAATTAATGCAGATGGTAACCTTACAATAACCTACGTGTCATTCACTCCTGTATTTTCACCTGCAAAAATCACGAATAAAAATAGATCAGCCATCTGAGAACGTGGCAAACATTTCTTCCTTGTTTAAAGTCTTTAACCTTTTGACATAAGATGTATTATTTTGAGCAGCACCCTTCTTTATCTTGCTTCCAAAAATCCCTCACTTCTAGCTCTCACTTCTAGTTTTGTCTCACACTCAGCACAGACACAATCCTCCTCTAATTCACCCTCCATCTCTTAGCTTGCCTTTATTCATCATTCCCAATCTCTCTCTCTCTCTCTCTCTCTCTCCATGTCTGCCTCAGATATGGCTTGTACAGAGGAAGGAAAACAATCCCAGACAGATGCGGCCACAAAGATTGCTGTAGACGATTTTGAAAGTCTGCAGGCAGATATACTGTAGAAGAAGCCAATTTAAACTTTCAGCAGGGACGGTGAAGATTCAGAAGTAGAAGAAATCTAGCTAGCTGTAATAGGGAAAGGTAGAAGCTATTTAAAAAAAAAATCTAATTTTCTTTTCCTCTGAAGAAATATTGTGATTCGTATGTTAACAGTCTTTATTTTAAAACATTTGGTAAGTAAGTTATGTCAATATCGCCAGCCAATCACGACAAGTTACAAAAGGTTGAGATCCCCTGCTGTAGAGCAACTGCAGAGTGTTTTGCTTGTAGGGCTACACAAGATTTACAGAAAATCATATGATCACGAAAGACATGAAACACAGCTATGACTACATAATGTTTTCTGGTATTAAGGAAAGTTTTATTTGAAAGAAAATGTGTAGCTCAGCAGGTTGGGCAGGTTAACAAACAGACAGATAGGCTGTCTTGCAATGAGACCATGGAGGAAGACAGAGTGATGTTAAGACTAATGAAGTAACAGTACAGCTCACAGTAGGTGGTGTCAACACATACGCAGTGTGAATTTGACAGATGGCAAATGTTAGTGGAGGCTGCCTAAGACTGCCCCAGTGGTTTGAATACCACCGGGGCTGACTGTGAAAGCAATTGCATGGAGTTTTGGTGCTTTAAGTCACTTTGGATAAAAGTGTCCATCATACAACATCTGACATATTGTGCAGGAGATACAATAGGATGCTAAATCTTGATTTGCCTCGTCACATGTCATTTTGTTTTTTGAAAGTTCAAGCATTCTCATTATGAAAATACATATTTCTTAATTGTGCAACAGATATTTCACGCATGAACAAAGATATTCTATTGTCCCATGCAGATGTTGTGCTGTGCAGACAATGACAATGGTGTGTGTGTGTGTGTGTGTGTGTGTGTGTGTGTGTGTGTGTGTGTGTGGGAGAGAAAGGATTTATCCAAACAGCGACTTATTGCACAAATCTCAGCTGTGAGGACCAGCTGTTCTGTTTCATCTGGATTCCCTAAACCCTCCCTCATTATTCATCCCAAGACTTATTTTTTTATATGTCTTGTACAACCCTGCTAAAACTATAATAATAACATTTTGCAACCTGAATTAGGTCAATAGCAGTATAATGAAAGTAAGTTGGAACAAGGACTGCAAATGTAATTAATTTGTGTCACGGTTTGCATTGCAAATGTGGTAGTATTGAGCTGTGCTGCAGGAGCATTAGACTCTATGGGAAACTGCTGAGTGTGTGCCAGTGTGTGGAGGCCATGTAAGAGTTGAGGGAGAGGTTAAACGAAGTACAGTTAGGAGAGGAGAGGAGAAGATGGGTGAGCGAGTTCATGCTAAATGTAGGTTCCTGAATAATTCACTTTTCCCTTCTAGAAACAAGGCCTGGTGCTTCAAATCCATTTAACCAATTATACTAATCTCAGTAACTACTGGCACATTATTCATAGATGCTTGTGTCTTGTTTGTTATGTTTACTGTCTTTGTTTTCCGTGTCCGTCCGTTCCCATGCTATTCTCACTTACTACATCTGAAAGCCTAATTCAGATTAGCATTCTTTCATGGACAGTTCAACCAAAATTGGTGAACATGATCAGTTGTACTTCATAGCTCAAATCCAGGGAGTCGAGAACATACAGTAATTAGTGTTTCATCAAGCATCTCTTTCTAGAGCAGCCCCAGAGGCGCAGAACAGAAGGCTGACTTGTCCAGTAGGTTTGCTCTTTGTTTCACACTCAAATGAGCTTGATGAGACTATAACCTATTATGTTTCTGTCTGGTTGATTTTATTCATGTTCAAGTAATGTGAGTTGTGTTTTAGAGTGGGTTTTTAATTTAAAGATTTGTCCGAGGATTTCTTTAGTAGACATGTGAAGGGATGAAGTGATGCAGAAAATAGGGAACAGAAACAGAAACTCATTGTCCATTCATAGTTTGCTTACTACACAGCATAATGTATCATTCTCAAATCCTTTGATGATATTGTTTGACTGCATTATATAGACAATGTCTCCCAAAGGGGTACCCTCTCTGACAGTTTATGTTTGGTGTTTGCAGTAGAGGACAGAAAGATCTCACTGGAAAAACAACAGCCACACCCTAATCAGTGGTGGACCGTTGTTTCTGTTTCCAAACTGCTGTCAAAGATACAACACCTGCAGTGATGTCCCTGCTTGGGATGTAGCCAGAAGTGAACATTGTTGTTCCAAGTTTCATCCCATAGAGAGGCAGTGCAGCAGCAGCTTTCTGTCTTTGGTCATTCAGTGGGGATTTATCCTGTCGGAACACGAGACCACATTTTATATCAAAGCTCCTTTGAATGCAAAACGTCAAATGCCAGCTTGATTCACAGCGTTTGGGGCAGCTCCAGGCTTTTAAAGACATTAGCGATTATTATCTATTACAAATACTTGCCCCAGTTCACAAACACTGATTGGGCTATGCTAGAATTAGCATGCACAAATCAAACAAGTGTTGTTTCCCTTAAATGGGTTTAAAGAGAAGGGAGTTGTCACAAACTGTACAAGTGTGCATGTACGCGCACATAAAACAGTTGTTGTCCATGTGCCTACAGGTTTTCTGTAGGAGAGTCTATTGTTTCAGAAACATTAAGTTATGCAGCAACACGCTGACTGAAGAATCTAATGGCTGCTAGGCTGCAGCACAGAAGGAATACAGTACAGTACCCCATAGCTCAGGGTACTCTGTGTATGTGACAGCAAGAGGGCAAGAGAGAGAGGGGGAAAAAAGGGAAAATCTATATATGTTGTGGAGTGCAAACATTCCTCTGTGTGCATTTCAATTATTTCCCTGAATTCATGTTTATCAGTGTTTTAATTAGATGTGAGGGCAAAAACAGGTCAGAACAATGCACTCAAGGAATGGAAAAAGGACATGCCTTACACACACTCACACTCTATGCAGTATGTGCACATCGCCGACACACATTTACGTAACTCTGTAGACACAACAAGCAGTCATCAGCAGGTGTTCATTACGCTTGCTGCAGCAGACCCCTTGATGCTGCTGAGGAGGTTGTTGTCCTTCTCATTAAAATCCAGTAGAGACGCAATCAATCTTCTGAGATCAATATGTCTTTGGGGTGTGTGTTATGTGGCTTTAGGGTGATATATAAGCCATGCAGTATGACCTTCCCTTAAGAGACCTAACATTAGATGTACAGTATAGGCAGTGTGAGGCAGAGCGAGTTGCCAGGTCTATCAGTCATTCCCTCTGTTGCTTTGTTGTCCTCCTGGTAGGTTGGACATCACCACCAAGTGGTGCAAAGAGGAACTGAAAGAAAAAAATCTTTGTATGGATAATATTAAAAATACAACAAAGATAAATGGGGAAAAAAACAGTTTCTTACCCTATCTTAGCTGGTCATTATCTCATTTCTATAAGAGTCCCTAAAAATCTGTGTAATCCCGGTAATCTTGAATGAACAATAATCTGTGGCCTGTCTAGAAATGTATGTATGTGTGTGCAGGCATGCTACATAGACTAAAGGCTTTTAATGGCTGGGAGAAAAGCAAACAGTAACTGCATCTTGCAAGGCCTCTTGCATTTTAACATCTGAGCTCTGGAGACAGTTATGAATACACTTTTAGCAGGTGTGATGTATACCGACAGCAATAAACATTAAGACAATTTTATTTGCAAGCTCAAGTTGGGTGAAACATGACAGGTGTGCAGAGTGAGTTCTTTGTGTCTGTTTGACATAAACATGCTGCATTTGTATTTATATCTGCCAAGACTTTGGATTCCTGTCATCGTGTGTTTGGTTCCCAGGTTCCCACCAGCCTATGCTGCCCAGAGGTGGGTACATGCGCTCCCCCTCGTGGACACGCTGCAGCAAAGTTGAGCCCCCACGAGAGAGAAAGCACCACAGCGACTCGGACACCGCAGAGCCCTTAATGAAGCTGGAGAGGCCGAAGCAGCCATGATGTCTGATGTGAAGCAGCCGGACCGCAGAGAGAGAGAGAAAACCCACAGCCAGACGGACACAACCAGAGTGGGAACACGACGCGGACCAAGAGGCCCCCATCTGCCACTGTGCACTCACGTTTTATGGTGCTGAACAGACCAGTTCAGGGTGAACTCTGGACAACGTGCTCTGTGCTCTAACTGAGGATGTTGAGATGTGCAATACACACACTCTTCTTCTCTCTCCCTCTCTCTTTCTCTCACACACACACACACACACACACACACACACACAATCATTGTGTTTTTCATGCAAGGGATTCTTAATGCGCTCTGGGCTGCCAGACAATTTTAAGCTTTGTTTTTGAATGACAGGGTATGAGGTCAGCAGAATAATAACAGCACCTCCATCCTTACAGCCTCTCAGGGTGGGCAATACCCTGAACAGTGAGATTGGTTCCTAAATTGTGTCCACAGCGTGTGGCCAGACCTTCCACGTGAAGTTCAGACACTGGGATTCACATTGAATTACCAGGATATGATTTGAAACATAAATCAACAGAGCTGTTCAAAGTAAAATATCATGCTGAGGCTATTACTTAATGTGTTGGCTTGAAAATGTAACAGGGTTTTTTTTTTCGGTTGCCTGCAGTTAAGGTAACTTGATCAGTGGAAGTGGACGTCAGTTAGGCCACGCTCTTTACATCCATCACACCTTTTTCATCTTAATGAAGAAGGTGTGTTGTTATTATAATTGCCTAAATGAAAAATTTGCACATCCTTTCACTGAATTGTATTTACAGTGCCCCCAAGAATTATTGGCATTTGGTGCAGATGACACGAAAGATAAACAGAACAAGTAGCAAGCTACTGTATATGCAAAACATGTTTCCATACTCAAATACTTTTTTCAGATTTTTTTTAGATGGATGTTTTCTGATTTCTTTATCATTTTTAAAAATGATGGCCAGAATTGCTACTGCTAAGATAATTAGAGGTGGTCCTCCAAAGTCAAATTCCGTTAACTTGATGGGAAATACTTGAAGCAGTTTTAAATGAAGGGAGAATTGCACCATAGTCAGGACGACTTCAGTAAGCTTTGCATGAATGCCAAAAATACAATAAAGTGCCAACAATTTTGTAATCATCTTTTAAAAGATGAATTTAACTTATGATGCAATATTTCACATCTTTCTAAGCAAAGGTCATAGCTGATCACTTGATTTATTTATCTCGCGTGTAGCTTGTCTATACCAGGTGTGCCAATAATTCTGAATACTGTGACACAATGGATCAAAAGTGACACTGGGATGATAGAAAAATAAATAAAAGTCTTGAAAAAAACTGTTTTATTGTGTTGTTTATTAACTACACTTCGGAAAAGTATCCTCATTCTATACTGTGTGGCGAGCACATATATGTTTTTAGTGTTTTAGTTTTTAGTATTAATTTCCACTACGGTGTACAAATCTGTGGTCTTCCTCACATAAAATTATATTATTGGTGCAGGATCAAAAATTTGGCAGTAGGTTAATAAGTTTTGTGTCCATTGTAGATACTGTTTTCATGCCAGTATCAATGAAAACAAAGGCTAAAAAAGGTTTTAAGATTGTAGCATGTGATATTTAACACAATGGCTGGAGTAAAAATGTTAAAACATAACAGAATTCTGATTTTTAGAAATTATATTTTCCTGAAAGAGAAACTGGGCTTAAAAACAAAATAAAAAGACTGTAAATAAAAAGGCTGGCCAGTGGGGTATGAAATGGTTGAATATCGGTGTGAGCCACAATAGCTTCACATTTTAGATGTTTTCATCAAGCAAAAACAAGAATAGTGCATTGTCAAGTAGGCACAAAACACACACACACACACTGATATACAACCAGACTGCTCATCATTTATTAATGTTATTCAAAATCTGAATTTTGACACCAGCCAAAGATGTTCCAGTGACACGCTGGTTGGGGTCCTTTAACTATCTATTGGAAAACCTGATTAAAATTGTTTTGTATTTATCTATTTCATCTCACATTTTTACATTAAACCTGTTTACTCAGCTCAGAAGCTACTGGCTTAACCGTTACGACACTATTCACATTAAGATAACAGTGTGTAACCAACCCTATTAGGGTTGGTCCTCAAACACATGAAATAAGAACGCCACATGAATAGTTATCTCGCTTAACTTGCTTGGCTCACAATTAGGGAAAACATAACATAAGCCACAACTGACTGAAAGGATGATTTACTGAATAACAGCAATTTGTTGTCATGTTAATAAATGTTGGAGGGTTTCAAGGTATCGAGACGAAGAAGGCTACCCAATCCATCCATGGAAAAGCCAATTAACCCTCTCTTTATTTGAACCCCTACTCTTTTGTGTTATTAATGTGAACTACAGTAAAGCACAGAACGCATCAGCCTGGATGTTATTTTATATGATTAACAATACATTACTTGCATAACCAGACTGTGGTGTGAGTATTGTGACCAGTGAATTGTCCAAAAGGATAATGTTATTTTAAAAGGCAGTTAAGAAGACAAAGACTGTGAGGTAGTGTGAGTGAGTGAAGAGTTAAAAAAAAAATCAAAACAACCTACAGTACGTGTGATCCAATAACATTTGTAATATCAGTCATATGTGCACAACACAACGTCCCCGAAATGTAAGAATGTCTTCATTATACAGCCATGTGAAGAAAGATTTAAAAAGTCAAAAGTACAACAAGAAACAAGAGAAGAAACCTGTGTTTGTCCCTCTCAGGGAAAACACATTTAAAATGTTTCACTATCAACATAATGAAGTGGTGGCTGAGACTGGAAGCCTTCTTATTAGATTTAGGGATTCATGTAAATCTCTTAACACAGACTAAAAAAAATAAGCATATGAAAATTGAGTAAGGTTAATTAAAGACAATGAGCCTCAGTATAAAATTGATCTCAAATGATACCAGCACACTATACATATCACGACTAATGTAGCCGTCACATGATATCAACTAATAGCATAAAAGCATATTTCATTTGATTTCTGTTTTTTTGTAATTTCATAACCTACCTGACCATGACTACCGATTATTCTGTGGTATGTTTGTCAGTGTCATTGCACTGTAGGACTGCATCAGAGCGTGGAAGGCACCTCCAGTGAAATGTAAGCCAGAGACTGCCCTCTTCACACAAGCCTTAGCTTGTGTTAACATTTCGTTTTCAAAAAACGAAATGTTAACAGCCAACAGATGTCTATGCACTTTGGATTACTTCAACAACATAAAAGAGGGGATTACCCCCAACATTCAAATGATGAGTATTTTTAAAATTCCTGCTGGAATAATAAAAACTACAATAAAAAAATGCAAATTACATAATCTAGGCCGTTTAAGACCTGTGCAACACATCACCACCCCCCCCCCCCCCTTTGCAGCTTTCCGTGAGATGACAGGATGTTTTTCAGAGCCCTGACAGGCTGCAGTCTGGACCAGATGGTGCTGCACTTGAGAAATATTCACCTGAATCCAGCAGAATATTTGCCTTGAGGCTGCGTGTCCGCCTACAGGTAAAGGGCTGATTTGTTTGGACTGTGTTTTCCACCCCCTTTGTGCTTGTTCCAGTTCTTCAGTCCTTCAGGTAGAGAGGTGTCCTCCTCAAACTCCCCCAGCCCTTCGACAAACTCCTCATATGATGACTTCTCTTGAAAGGGACGAGTTCCCAGCAGCTCCACCATGTCAGCCTTGTCTAGAATCTCCTTTTCCAGAAGACGTTTCGCCACCTGCAACACATGACCAATAATAGTAAACAACAAGCAATTTAATGACGACGACTAACTCCATTATCGATAAAAATGTGTTTGCAGACGCCAAGAACAGATTTTCTTTTGAACTCAAAACACAAAACAGGCAGTGTAGTAGTAGTAGTTACATCTAAGAGTAGTAGTAATATTATTTATTCATTTTTAAATAAATAAGGTATTTGAGATTAGCCATCTTCCTCACAATTCTTCCAACCGGCTTTTGAAAATGCTAATTTAAGCAAACCACAAATAAGCTATCAGTTGTTGCATCACACCGTTCAGGGATCTGCTCTGGAGTACAAGACTCTTTGTCTTTACTTCTCTCCATCCTTTTCGTCTTTGTAATCGTGATCTCTGGACAGTGATAACAGTTCTCACCTTTTCCACCATTTCTTTCTTATCGGTGACGAGCTGAAGTGTTCGCTGGAAGGCAGCATCTATAAGCAAGCGGACCTCCTGATCTATAAGCTGGGCTGTAGGTTCACTGAAGGGTTTCTCAGTTACTACGTCACCCTGCAGAGGGAGGTCAAAGGACACCTGACCCACCGCCTCGTTCATTCCAAACTGTACAACCTAAAACGTGAAGAGAAATGAGCACTGTAAGTCAAATGACAAACAACGTTGCTTCACTTCAAAGCAACAAAGCAACCCATGTGCCTTTAGTTTGGTTACATGATTCTCTGACTAACAAAATGTGCTAAGTGACTTCTAATTGTGCTAAACGTGGTGATTACCTGTGCATAGGCGGACTGTGTGACCTCCCTGAGGTCATCCTGCGCCCCCGTGGTGATTTGACGAAAGAAAACCTGCTCAGCCACTCGACCCCCCAGCATCATGCACATTCTGTCAAACAGCTGCTCCCGGGTGAACAGGTACTGTTCCTTAGGCAGATACTGCGCATAACCCAAACCTTTCCCTCTGGGAACAATGGACACCTGAGGGAGTACTTTCTAATCAATCCAATTATCAATAGAATCATTTGTGATTGCAGAAGGTAAAACAAAGAATATTATGCAAGGGCTGCAGAAGAATTCACATAGTCAAGCAGCAGTGCGGGAGAAAAGAAGTGGTCTGAGTACCTTAAGTAGGGGGTCTGCATGTTCGAGGAACCAGCCTGCCACAGCATGTCCGGCCTCATGATACGCCACAGTAGTCTTCTCTGGAAGCTGCAGTACCGGAGTCTTTTTTTCCAGACCTGTGAGAAAGAAGGATGTTTTACCAAACTGTTTTGAACAAGCAATTAGTTATCAGCATTGATGTGTCTTTCAAGCATACAGTAGATACAGTTGAGGGGATGGTGTCTTTGGGTTGGTGCATGAGCCAAAGACTTTATCTTTGAGCAATGCATAAAATCACACTGCACGTAGAAATGTACACAGAAATGTATAGCAAAGCTAACCACTTTAAGACCATTTACTACTAACTAACTGGATTAAGGTGTATAACCCATATCCAATAGTGGACGTTAATAAATGTGGTTAATTACCTCCAATAACTCTGTCCACTGCCTGCTCAAAGTCCTTAGTGCTGATATGTTGATTGAGGTGACGTGCGGCTATTAAAGCGGCCTCATTACACACATTAGCAATATCAGCCCCTGAAACACACAAGGAGACACAACAACCAAGTTAGACTGTGGTGTGATAAAAAAATACAGCAAGAGATGCAGAAGACAAACTGTATGATCCTTTTAGAGAAACAAAGACTGAGCTGTGTGCACACACGCTAACACGTATCCCTTGTTCTTACCAGTAAAACCTGGGGTTAGTGCAGCTAGCTTCCTGACTAAAGCCTTTACTTCTATACTGGAGTCCAACTTCAGAGGTCTTAAATGCACCTTAAAGATGGATGCCCTGCCTTTAATATCTGGTGGGCCTGTAGAAAAGAGAAAACAAACATAACATGAATTTTATGTTTCAGGACATGCTCTTTTTAAAACAAAAGAATGAAAAGAAGTGAGCAAAATAAGATTAAAATAACTCTAGCTGCAGAAGTAACAACATCACATGATAATGTAACTGATACAGAGGCAACACTAATGTTAGACACAATGCATCCAACTTTGTCTGGGTGTTTAAAATACATCAGTGTGTTTACTCAGCTTCTGAACCTGAAGGATGTCACATTTACAAACCTTACAGAGGCTCATTCAACTGGTCATCATAACCAGTTTGCTCTTTTACTGCATAACAGGTGTTCATGTCATACAGCTAATTTTCAAAAAACGAAATGTTAACAGCCAACAGATGTCTATGCACTTTGGATTACTTCAACAACATAAAAGAGGGGATGAAGGATGTCTGCTACAGAAAGTCAGATTTATTTTAAATCCTGTGCATCAAACAAAGTAAAGTGCAACATGGAAAGACATTGCAAATCCTGTACAGCAGCATTAGCTCTTACAAGGGGAGGACTGTTTTCATGGGCAAGCAAAGTCATAATGTCAGTGACACTTATCTTGAACAGCCGCTCAAAAATGTGAATATTCTGGAGCTTATCTCTGCAGGTCTGCTCTTAAACTGACAGCTGAGGGTGATACAAAGGTAGTCCAGAGTGTGTGAAGGACCCATTAGATCTGAGTCTTTAAGCAATGATTAATCTTCTGGCTTTAACACAATGCATTATTCATGTCAGTTTAAGCCACACTTATTTTTGTTCAGTGTTCATAATGATGTAACAAGTTACATAACTAATTACTGATCAAACGTTAATTAGTAATGTGACTGTTTTTATGCAACTTTATCTGCCCAGTATTGTTTACGTGGAACAACAGAAAGACTAAAGGAAAGAGAACAGAGAAACTCAACAACGCAGAGAGGAACAGTGTGTCCCGTCCCTGATGTTGGCCTCCAGTCATCTAATCCTTCTTTTATTGAAAGTCAGCTCTCTCATTTTGACCCACTTTTGTTTGCGAGAGAGAAAACTGCCCTGCCCGCCATTGTCCAGCACTGCTGGCGTAAAGCAAATTACATCTTAGCAGGCAGAAAAAGATCAACCACTTGAACTGCAAAGATAAAAGCACACAGCATGCAACATGCGTTTTTAATGACTTAACAAGTGAACAGGCACAAAAAAAAGAACAAAAGCAAATCTAATAGCCTTGAAGCTAATTTTTATGGAAACCATACTGTAAGTTCAAGATATAGGCCAAGCTTAGCACCTCATCTGAAGCAGGCAAAAAACCCTAACAAAGTTAAATCTGGGTCTGCATGCACATTAGTGCCACTGAATTGCATTTGCCTGGTGTTCAGTAGTAGTGACGTGGCACACCAGAGGGGAAGAACAGGAGAAAAAAGAATAAAACTGCAGCTTTGTTTCAAAACAAAAACTGCACGACAGAAGAAGGAAAAGCCAGTCTGGTTATTTGGTATGCTTTCAGGGGCAAGATGTAAATCAAAACCTGCAGATCACTCTTCACTTGCAAAAAGTTTTCAGGCATAAGTGATCTACTGCAGGGACAAGAGGGCAAGAAGGTCAGCTGTTTAAGGAAACCAACAATGGCAATCATCAAATGATAAAAGGAAACAAACTAGACAATCTTGACAGGGATAAATGAGGATGCAGAGAAAAGATTTGCAGTGTGCATAAAAGATAAGTCATTAATTGAAACCTGTTCTCAGGCATCCAGGTGAGAGCAGGAAATTATAAAGCTAGAGAGGAGACAGCTGGAATGCAACAGAGGCAGACAACTATGCTTTACCAATATATATATGTCGATCAAAGCGCCCAGGCCTCATCAAAGCTGGATCCAGGATATCAGCTCGATTGGAGCCAGCTAAAACGACCACGTTAGTGCTACTGTTGAACCCTGCAATGACAAAAACAAATAGCGCACAAAGATCATGTGAAATATTGCACCAGGAATGGGACAAAGGCTCGAACGCTGAAAGAAATGACATAAGCGCCTACCATCCATTTCCACAAGCAACTGGTTGAGGGTGTTTTCCTGCTCGCTCTGGTTGCCAAAGTTCCCTGTGCCTCTCTTCCTGCCCAGTGCGTCGATCTCGTCGATGAAAAGGATGCAGGGGGCATTTTTTCGAGCTGTGGCAAACATATCCCTTATCTAATACGGACAGAGCAAAGAGATTTATAAATCAGTATTCATTACTACTGTATTTAGCATAATTTCCTACAGTGTTATTATTCAAACACAGAGAGCAAAGCAAAGGTAGATTGCCCTCTATGTTTGTATCTTCGACATAACAATCCAAAGAATTATTGTGTTTACAGATGATGATGATCATTTAGCTTCCAGACTCCTTGGCAGAGTCAAGAGGCATTTAGCCCAGTACTGACCCTAGCTGGGCCCACGCCAACAAACATTTCCTGGAACTCTGAGCCGTTGACAGTGATGAATGGGACGTTGGCCTCTCCTGCAGTGGCTTTAGCTAGCAAGGTCTTGCCAGTACCAGGTGGACCCGATAACACTGCACCCTAAAAAAAAGAAAAGGTGTTACTTAATAGGTGGAGAAATTTCCCACTTAATTTTCAGCCCATACTCTCATGCCACAATCCTTTATGATATACAGTATGGCACACCTTTGGGATCTTGGCTCCTAGGTGCTGGTACTTCTGTGGGTTCTTCAAGACGTTGACAAACTCCAAAATCTCCAGTTTGGCCTCCTCACAGCCTGCAACATCCTTGAATCGAACACTGATGTTGTTTTTTATTATCTTGGCTTTGGATTCACTCATGCTAATGGGGTTTGCCCGCCCCCTACCTCCACAACCTCCTACAATTGGTCCCTGTCGTGTGGAAAAAAGTAAAAAGCCAACCAGCAGTAAGGTTGGGAGAACGCTGAAAAGGAGTGTCCTGTGGGGAAATAGAACGAAGCTCAGTTAGGCCAGCATCAACATGAGCAAATCCAAAACGCATGAAAGTCACTTCAATATGAAAGTTGCTACTTATCAGATGAAATTCTCACCCATCGCTTTCACTGCTGTAGAACACAGGTACTTTCTGTGTGGAGTCCAGAGCCATCTCTTGCCGGGCCATCTCCAGATTGTGCTCAAATGAGTCAACACTGCCAATGTTGAACCACAAATAGCTCTGAAAAATACAACAGAAAACATATAACATGCAGTATACAATATATATGTTTATACACGTTAAACTTTAAATGAACACAGTTAAACTAAATCATGATTAGAACCTCAGACTGACCAACAGAGTGACCAATACGAAAAGCAAAAGGACATAACAGCATTTCCATGCAACTAACCACATCTGATGTTTTCACTCCGTGGGCAGGAAGGACTTTGACATATTGTTTGTTGACAACCTCCAGGTGATCCACCTGTGAAGAGAGCAAAATAACCAATTTATGGCTGCAGAAACAAACATGCAGATAAGACACCCACATTCAGAAGATACCAAAACGAAAACTCTCGCTGCCTCTTACCAAGCCTCTGCTCAAGTAGTGATGCACAAAGTCCTTCCAGGAGATCTGGACCCCTGTCTCTCGGAAATAAAAGTACAAAAAAGATGAGGTCATGCCGGCTGCACCAATTGCAAAGTTCCGAACAGCTTTTTCATCCCAGGGAAAATCCTCCTGTTAGATAAAATAAATGTAAGAGAGAGGAGGTCGACTGTGTCAGCATGCCAATGAAAAACAAGCCAAAGTTTAGAAAGTTTGACAACAATATATCAGCTTATATTCATTTTCTATCATAAATACATAACATAAACAAACATTTTTTTATAAAAATCCATTACATTTCACAACTAAAGAAATGTAGTTAGTGGGACATTTTACAGGAAAGAGAAATAACTATCATCTACTATCACTATATAATTCAATAAGGATAATATTATAAGAGTATTATAGGCCTGAATAGTAATTTATGTGACTGCCAAATTATGGAGAATGCAACTTTAACTTGCACTAATGAGTGAAATCAGGCATAGATTTTACCTTAAAAGATCTGATTCCAGCATTTTAGTAAATATATGAATTAATAAATATTATATAATTATTAGTGTTTGTGTGTAGTGCATTTTAATGAGATGTATTAACAACCTGAAGAAATAACAGTTATCTGTAAAATTCTGGCCATGATTCGCACCTGAAAGCGTGTCCACCAGTGTGATTCTTCCTTTTTCCCCCTTCTTCGTCTTTTGTCCCCATCATCGTCTGTGTCCCGCCCTTCACTTACAAGAGATTCTTGCTCTTTGGTATTTTCATCTACACAGTAACAGAAAAATCAGTCTGCAGAAGAACTGAGAACAGAGAATGCACAAATGCTGCTTGTGACGATGACCCAAACCTTCCTCACCTTCAGCTGATTTGTTGACGCCAGTGCTTTCTTCTCTCTTTGGGAAAAACTTTTCAAAACCTAAACCAATTCAACAGGACACACACAGCAACAAAATAATTAAATGTAAATGGATCACATTGACCCTAAAAAAGATTTAGGCCATCGTGTGCACACATTACATAGTTTAACAGCATTAGGAGGTACGTTACCTCTCGGTGGTTTGTTTGAGCTAAGCAACCGAGCGAGTGGGAAACTGTGTTGATATAATCCTCCAGATCTCCTTTGGATCAGTGACGTCTTCTGAAATAAATATACTGTATGATTACTGTTAGCTGTGAAGGTGGGGCCATTAAAGGCCATTACCTGTGGAAAAGAAATATACAGCAGAAAGCCATTCGTTCAACATGCTTCATGTATTAGATGTTGTTACACCTCATGTAAAATGGTAGACAGCTGATACAAAATGAAACAAGGTATCTGCAGCTGTTATGAACCAGTCACACACAGACTAGCTTTCACGTTAACATGAGAAATCTGTCCTACTACATCTTTTTCCCAAACAACATTAAGTATTACTGAAATCTCATTATGACCTGGGCATAGTGGACTGTGACATGGTTAAACTAATTTCATTAAGTAATTACAACACTGTTGCACATAATACACTTACTGTTATACTCGACACTGAACAGTTGCTGTAAAGCTCACATGGCGTTTACTTACATATATGTCACCTGTGCATATCAAACACAGGTGAAATTATTCTTAAAGGTTACTAACGCTTTCGGAAGTGGCTAAAATATGTGTTTCTTCCACACAACTACAAAATGTTTCATTGGGATTCGTCAGTAGAGCACGACTGATCCCGGACTTTTTTTTAAAAGCCAAAACATGTTATTGATACTTGAGAATAATAAAAATCTGACAACACTATGTTAGCTGGTCTTTCTTTTTAAATAAATGCATAACATAAACAAACACTTTGTGAATATATGCTATTGTTAAACAATAAACTTGATTATCAAAAGATGCCAGTAAAATACATTTTCGATTTTTGAGATTTTTTAAATTATTAATTATGAATAAAAACAGAGAAATAATTGAGAAAATTTCAAAGTCAAATAAACATAAATGTGCAGGCAATAAAACATGCATTGCTGCAGTTTACTGCTTACTTTTTCTGCCCATATTTGCCCACATACACACAAATACCCAGATATCTGTAGGCCTAATAAATCAGTATTGGCTGCTAATATGAGCCTGCCAAAGTATCGGTCCACAAGAAAAAACTGTAAGAATTGTACAGTACAGTGATAGTTTTAAAATAAAGGACTCAATGTATTACATATTTTTGTTTCACTGGAACAAGTGTCATCCCCAGTGGAAAATATTCCTCATGTGACACCAACAATATAGGCTAACTCACCCCAGCCAGTGAAGCTCTGTTACATCTTATTGTGAGAAATCCAACCTCCCATTCAAAAAGTTCACTACTTTTAGATGCCAAATCCCGCACACAAGCGAGATGTATTTCTAGTCAATCAAGTCTGCTAACATTTGCTGAACCTTTTTTAAAAAATCGGCTAAATGCAACTGAATGAACACGCAGCTGAGACACGCCCCCCTCAAAAAATAATTATGAAACTGGGGAAACCGACTTATAAACTAAACATTATCAATCGGAAACATCGTGGGAGTACAAACAGATGAAAGATAGCTACATAAACAGTTCTGCAGTTTGTTTGTTTAGATGTTTTAGAGGGGTCTGCTGTGTGCACTGAGGAAAATGTGTTCTTTCCCCACGACAGACCTGAAATACAACACACAGGGCTCCTGCAACACACTTTATGCAACGCATCTGCAAGTAGCTGTTGTTAAACAATTAGAAAACGGATATTTCCGCGGAGTGCCTAAAACCCCTTTAACTGTTAGAAAATCACTGTAAATCACAGCATCTTGGGGCTTATTGCTTTAGTTTGCATCCATCTATTTTGAGAGGACAGTAGCGAGTTTGTAGAATATCAAGAACAAAAACAATGTCACCGTACCGACGCGAGTGCGCCGCTGCTGCGAAAAGTAGATGTGGATAAGTCTCGGCTCCACATCCGAACCGTCCGGACCCGGTTCCGAAAGTGCCCGACACTCACAGAGAGCAGTCCCATCGCGTCCGCTACTTTCTCTCCACTGCACTGGACTGACTTTCGAGCCATCAACAAGCAGCCTACAGCGCACCCGACGCCGACAGCCACCAGTCATCTCGCGAGATTTTGGTTGCAAAAGAGCAGTGAGATGACATTTTTGCCATGAATCTTTTCGTTTTTTTCTTGGGAAAAGAATCTTTTTGCATATCTGGTCCATCCCTGGCAATCTTCAGCAGATATCTTAGCCTATGTCTAGGCATCCAGCATTCATTGTGTCCAGGAGGGACATCTGATCTTATGGCCTCTTTGAGGAAAATAATTCCCACTAACTGTGGGGCTGAAAAATGGAGAGTGAGGTGGAAGGAAAAGTGACACCATCCTGGGATGGGCTGTAAACCACTATGACTGGAGGAGATCGTCCCATACAGTTACAAAATGTTCTGGATTTCCTCACCTGGCACAAGTCTTTAATGGAGGTCATGTCCAAATTAATGCATTTAAAAAATATATTTTTAGATTTAGCAGAATGTAACAAATGCAGTCTAATTTACAGTAATTGTGTTATGTTTTTTACAATAATATGTGCAAAATGGAGTGTAAATACACAGAGTTGTGGAGGTGGCTGAGATGTGATCATTGAAAGCATTTTGTGTCAAAGCAAGGAAAAGTGATAGTCCACGTTGACTTCCGTAGGCTAGTGCTTTTCTGCTGCGTGTTACCTAATTGTCACCTAATTCTAACATTACATAATGATTGGCTTTGAACTTGGGTCCAGTTACACGGGACACACTGTACTTTGCGTAATGTTGCATAATGACTGGCGGAAATCCTGATCCAGATGTTCCCACTATTTCACCATATAGCCTAACCAGTGGTGAAAAGTAAGTACAATCACTTAAGTACTGCAAGTACAATTTTGAGGAACTTGTACTTTACTTGAGTATTTCCATTTTCTGCTACTTTACACTTTTACTCCACTACATTTCAGAGGGAAATAGTCATTGCAACTATGATTAGTCAATTATTAAATTAGCGGATCGACAGAAAATTCATCAGCAACAATTCTGATAACCGATTAATCCTTTTGAGTCATTTTTTATGAAAAAAATGACAAAATCCTCTTGATTGTAAACTGAATATCTATGGCATTTTGACTGTTGGTCAGACAAAACCATGACATTTGAAGATATCACCTTGGACTCTGGGAAACTGGGATAGACATTTTTCCGACATTCTATAGACCAAGCACTTAATCGAGGAAACAATCGGCAAGATTAATCAATAATGAAAATAATCGATAGTTGCAGCCCTAAAAATATTGTATTTTTCAGTCCAGTACATTTATCTGACCACTATTGGTTACATCCAACTTTTAGACTTTACCTACAAAACATATGATCAACAAAGAAAATATGTATCGTTATAAAATAAACTACCCAAAAGTATACAAAATTGTTTAAATTAGCCACACATATCTACACACACATATATTCATGTTTGCAAATATTACAGATGTAAAGAAACGTGTCACAGCATCACAAACCATTCAGAAAGTGTTAGTATTGGCTTGATGTCTAGTTGTCCTGTTTAACACCTGTCAATCAGTTTGAGAGTAATCGCATGGGCCAATCTTGCATTTGGAGGCTACTTTTGTTGTCAGTTGAATAACTGTCTTTAACATAAAATGTACATATATGTACCAAACGGGCCTACCTGGCAGAGGTGCAGGGGCCCAGGGGGTCAGGTCAAGGGGCTAGAGAGTCCCTGCGGGACAGCCCGTGTTTAAAGTGATATCAACATTTGTCTTGGAAAGTCAAATGGCTCAGTCAGAACAAGGGATGTCATAGTCACTGAGTATCTGCCAGTACTGAGCACGATCAGATATTTATTTTTATTATAATTTTGTTGCTGCTAGTTTTACACATACACTATATGGACAGAAGTATTGGGCCACTCCTCTTAATCATTGATTTCAGGTGTTTCATTCAGTCCCATTGCCACAGGTGCATAAAATCAAG